>CAVMGG010000755.1:0-78515 GCA_963680895.1 Fragum sueziense
TAAAAGTGGGTATAAAATGGGTAGTTGGAGACTTTCAATCATGATCACGGCATCGAAGTCTTTCTGTCATAGATAAAACGTTTGTGTCAAAAATATGGAAAAAAGATATTTATGAATGATCAATATTGGAAGTGCATCTGATGGTTTGGAATGGGTGTTCTGTCTGTGCTGATACAAAACAAGAGTGCCTGAAAGGCACTGATATCGCTCACCTGAGTTCTTCCTGTATTTGATGGTGTACAATATAAATTTTGTTGTAAACAAATATGTATGTCGTATCAAACTATTGTAAATTAAGTTTCATAATTTCCAATGAAGACAATGAAGTCACATTAATATTCAATCATATTGCATGTAGTAGCATTTGCATACATCTTTAAAATTGAATATCATGTGCTGTTCCAGTTTGATTTAAATGCTCCCCCGAAAAAATTTCGGGGGAGCATAATTATAGTCGCCACGCTGTCCGTCTGTCCGTCTGTGTGTCCATCCGTCCGTCCGTCCACAGCCATATCTCAGCAACCCTTGCACCAAATTCAATGAAACTTCACATGTGAACTCCCTGGGTCAATACCTAGCGACTATTTTCTCCGTTAGTAAATTTAAGGCTGCGTCATGGAAAAGGGGGCCTTAGTGTAAAAATTAGTTTTTCTCTTATTTCTCTTCATCTAATGGGCAGAATTTAATTAAATTTTGTGCTCATGTAATAAATAGGATGTTCTAGACCATATTCTATAAATAATGTGTGTACAAAAAAGCTGTCATGGGAAAAGGGGGCTTAATGTATGATAGTTTTTATTTTGTGACAAACACTTATTCGGGGAGCATAATCTGTCTGTGACGGCTCTTGTTATAATCAGGATTAAACTTTTACAATTAACAATTTACAATTTTGAAACATCAGAATGATACATTACAGGCATTAATACGCTTAATATGATAAGCCCCTCCTTGCCTCATCAACATTTATCATCCTATCAACAATTTATAACCAAGTGTTTTAAAAGAGTAACTCAATAAGCATTTTGTTCTCTTGGCTTAAATTGGCCCCATGGTTGATTTTATTGAAGAATTTCTTTATGATTTTTTGAAGTCTGATAAGCCCTACCCTGCCACACTCAAATTTTTTAACAAATCAAAAATTCACAAACAATATTATTGTTAAAAAGAGTCACTCAAGCAACATCCCTGGTTCAAATTGACCCAACAGTTGATTTTTAAAGAATTTTCTTGTCATTTCTCCTAGGCGTATAAACATCCTGCCATGCCCACATTTTCAACCAATCACAAATTTGTAAAAAAAAATAAAAACGCAGTGATTTTTTTACCTGCACATCCTGCAACTTTTACTCATAATTTGGTCTGTCGGATGCAAAGTTTTAATTCTAGCGAGTCCCAGGATGCAACAATTTTTACAAATTTCCTATTGAAAATAGTGTATTGGACTCACTAAGCTAGTAGCTGGACTCATTGATATGGAATCCAGTGAGTCCCCAGGACCCACAGTCTTAAAATTGTAAAATTATCACTGAAACGGGTACCCAAGGAACATTCCTGGATAATTTGATATAATTTGTCCAACAGTTAAGGAGAAGAAAATTTTCAAGGATTCGTTTAATAACTTCTCCAAGTCTGATAAGCCCCGCCCTGCCACGCCTACATTTTTTGACAAATCAAAAAATTCATAAACACACATGGAAAACAGTCACTCAAGAAACAGATCTGCCAGGTTTGGTTTAAATTTGACCAATGGTTGATTTTTAAAGATCTTTTTCATGATTTCTTTAAGTCTGATAAGCCCCGCCCTGCCACGCCCACATTTTTTGACAAATCAAAAATTTGAAAACAAATTTTGAAAATGGTCATCCAAGTAACATATCTGCCAAGTTTGGTAAAAATTGATCCATTGGTTAAGGAGAAGAAGATTTTTTAAGAATTACTTAATGATTTCTCTAAGTCTGATAAGCCTCACCCTGCCACGCCCTCATTTTTTGACAAATCAAAAATTTGAAAACAGGCAGTAAAGACACTCACTCAAGGAACATTCCAGCCAAGATTGGTACAAATTGGATCAACATTTGGTTTTTAAAGAATTATTTAACAATTTCTCTAAGTCTGATAAGCTCTGCGCTGCCACGCCCACACTTTTTGATGAATCAAAAATTTGAAAACAAATTTTGAAAAAGATCACCCAAGGAACATTTCTGCCAAGTTTGATAAAAATTGAATCAATGGTTAATGAGAAGAAGATTTTTGAAGAATTATTTAACAATTTCTTTAAGTCTGATAAGCCCCGTCCTGCCACGCCCACATTTTTTTAATAATCAAAAATTTATTAAGAGGCATTGAAAACAGTGACTCAAGGAACATTCCTGCCAAGTTTGGTACAGATTGGACCAATAGTTGATTTTTAAAGAATTTTCTCATGGTTTCTCTAAGTCTGATAAGCCCCGCCCTGCCAGGCCCACATTTTTTGACGAATCAAAAATTTGAAAACAAGTTTTTAAAAGGGTCACCCAAGGAACATTTCTGCCAACTTTGGTAAAAATTGACTCAATGGTTAAGGAGGAGAAGATTTTTGAAGAATTATGTAACAATTTCTCTAAGTCTGATAAGCCCTGCTCTGCCTTGCCCACATTTTTTGACGAATCAAAAATTTGAAAACAAGTTTTGAAAAGGGTCACCTAGGGAACATGCCTGCCAAGTTTGGTAAGAATTGGCCCAGTGGTTAAGGAGGAGAAGATGTTTAAAGAAATTGTTGACGCCTTCCGACGCACGACGCACGACGCACGACGCACGCCGGACACAGGGTGATCACAAAAGCTCACCTTGAGCATGTTGCTCAGGTGAGCTAAAAATGACTGAATGGGTAAGGAGAAGAAGATTTTTGAAGAACAATTTAACATTTTCTCTTAGTCCTATAAGCCCCGCCCTGCCACGCCAACATTTTTTGACGAATCAAAAGATTTGAAAACAAATTTTAAAAATGGTCACCTAAGGAATACTTCTGCCAATTTTGGTTAATATTGACTCAATGGTTGAGGAGAGAAAGAATTTTGAAGAATTATTTAACAATTTTTCTAAGTCCTATAAGCCCCGCCCTGCCACGCCCACACTTTTTGACAAATCAAAAATTTGAAAACAAGTTTTGAAAAGGGTTACCCAAGGAACATTTCTGCCAATTTTGGTAAAAATTGACTCAATGGTTAAGGAGGAGAAGATTTTTGAAGAATTATTTAACAATTTCTCTAAGTCTGATAAGCCCCGCCCTGCCACGCCCACATTTTTTGACGAATCAAAAATTTGAAAACAAGTTTTGAAAGGGGTCACCCAAGGAACATTTCTGCCAACTTTGGTAAAAAATGACACTATGGTTAGGGAGAAGAAGATTTTTGAAGAATTATTTATCAATTTCTCTAAGTCTGATAAGCCCCGCCCTGCCACGCCCACATTTTTTGACGAATCAAAAATTTGAAAACAAGTTTTGAAAAGGGTCACCCAAGGAACATTTCTGCCAACTTTGTTAAAAATTGACTCAATGGTTAGAGAGGAGAAGATTTTTGAAGAATTATTTAACAATTTCTCTAAGTCTGATAAGCCCCGCCCCGCCACGCCTACACTTTTTGACAAATCAAAAATTTGAAAACAAGTTTTGAAAAGGGTCACCCAGGGAACATGCCTGCCAAGTTTGGTAAGAATTGGCCCAGTGGTTAAGGAGGAGAAGATGTTTAAAGAAATTGTTGACGCCTTCCGACGCACGACGCACAACGCACGACGCACGCCGGACACAGGGTGATCACAAAAGCTCACCTTGAGCATGTTGCTCAGGTGAGCTAAAAACAAGAGTGTCATGGTCATTGTGGCGTATATTGTATACTCCGCCCCTCCCTAGAGACTAAGTTTTAAGGGGGCATAACTCAGGCAAAAATCAATGAAAAATAAAATCCTTCCTCCATGCACATCTACCAATTGAGGTGCTAACATTGACCATGTTTCAAAAGATACAGCCAGAAACTTAGGAGTTGCGCTCACAAGAAAAGTGGACGGACGGATGGATAGACGGACAGACGGAGAAGATTATGCCAATATACGACTGCCTCCGGCAGCGTATAAAAACATGACAACATGAATAGGTGAACCAATACAAGGAATATGTATTCATATATAATATTCAATCCCATTCATTCAATAAAATAATATGAAATGAACATTATCCAATAAATATTTTTAAAAAATTGTTTGTTAGTACCAATATTCCTATATAAATCCCAACTAGAGGACCCCACACACTCTTCGACAAAATAAATATTTATATAAATTTGTATATGAAAAAAAAAAATAAACATCACAAAAAAGTAAGTTCCATACTTTTATGATCAATTTAATCTTATATTCAGTAAACTAATATTTTCTGATACAATCGCGTCTAAAAAGTTCAAAGCAATAATTCTCTTTTTCAAAAAATGGGAAATTCCATTTTTTTTTTCAGCAAAATTCCATTGTTTTTGCCCAAAAATTATATAAATCACATTCTTTATCATTTTTCTGTGAAGTCTTATCATATTCTATTACTCAAAATAATCTATAATAATAATTAATTGAACTTTTGATCTAAATTAGGATTTATCAAATAAAGATATGCATGCTATATTGGTAAAATATTCCCCCTGCCTCTAAGATCCCCCCCCCCCCATCTTTTAAAAAAAAATCATAAAAAATCAGTTTTTGTTGGTTTTTGCTGAATTTTGTTTTTATATCCATCTGCTTTATATTTGCTTACATTTCTGCACATTAAAACTTCATAAAAATCAACAATTTTTCAAAAAATAGAAAATTCCAATTTTCCCCATTTTTTAGCAAAATATCCATTTTTGATCCAAAATTACTCAAATCGCAACGAAGGGATTGTTTTATATTTTTTTCTGTGGAAAGGTGGGTACTTCCTGAGTACAATGGCATAGGTTTCATTTCTGTTCTAATTTTGTCCAGGTTGCCCCTGTTTCAGTCTTAGTTTGACTGGACTATAGGTGGCGTGACACAGAGAGGCATAACTTAACTTTAAAACATATTATCACAGCTATTAGATTTTAAAGAGGAAAAATGAGATTAAATCCTACGCCGAATTGAGTTATAACTTAACATTAAAACATATTATCACAGCTTTTAGGTATTAAAGAGGAAAAGATAGGATTAAATCCTACGCCGAATTAATAAAACATAATATTAGATACTGTTCATAAAATGACTTTTGATGGCACTTTTAAAACTTTGTAGATTATTCAATTCAGTAAGCCCAACAGGGAATCCATTCCATAATTTGATGCTGGAAAAAGAGAATGATTTGGCACCATTGCCTTTAACCTTAGGTAAACAATATCCACCTATTTGACTAAACCTAGTGCTATAACCATGGACAGAATCTTGGGAAACAAAATGCTCATTCATGTAGCTGGGGCCATACCATTTTTTATTTCAAATAGATGGCATAACATTATCTGATCAACTCTCTTCTGGACTGGTAACCAATTAAGGGACTTAAAATGGGAATGATCAATATGAGCTCTTGAGTCAAGGTCAAAAACAAATCGAATTATTTTATTTTGATAGGTTTGTAACTTATTTTTAAGAACCTGTGTCAAACTATTATACCACACAGAACAGGCGTAATCAAAGTAACACTGAATCAAAGACATGACCAATAGTTTTTTGGTGTGCTGAGTAAGAAAATCTTTCTTACGGTAGAGGAACTTCAACCGGGAATTGGCCTTTTTAAGGACAGACTCAGCTACCGAACAAAATGACAGATTTTGATCTATATTGATCCCGAGGTACTTGACGGATGAGACAGATTCAATGGCAGTACCAGAGCAAGATATATCAAGATTAGATTTCGACTTAAGTTTTTGTCTGGACCACTGGCGCTCGATCCTATATTACTGATATGTAGGTCATTGATACTATAAATAACACATGTATATTATGTATGTATGTAGGTCATTATATTGGGGTCAAGTGCCAGTGGTCTGGACCCAAAAACAATGGACTCTGTTTTACCCAAATGTAGCGATAATTTGTTGTCTATTAACCAATGGCTGACTTGCTCCATATCATCAGTCAGGGCTTTTTCAACATCAGATAGACTTTTGCCAGATACGAGGATACCAGAATCATCAGCATACAATAACAATTTGTTTTTTACCACTGCTGACATATCGTTAACATAAATTAAAAAAAGGAGAGGGCCGAGGATTGAACCTTGAGGAACACCACATGATATCTTTGAATTAGATGAATAGGTACCTGATACATCTACAAGTTGTTGTCTATCAGAAAGATATGACTTAAACCAATTTAACACACCAACACTTAGTCTAACAATACCATTCCAACAACATTACCTTTGTCCTTTTCGAACCTGATATAGTCAGTGAGGTGAATTAGACAAGTATCAGTAGAGAAACCACTCCTGAAGCCAGACTGGAATTTATATAACAAATTATGTTCTTTAAAATATGACTCAATCTGATCATAGACTACCTTTTCAACAATTTTTGATACAACATTTAGAATAGACACAGGACGATAATTACCAACAGATAATTTGTCATTCTGTTTATAAAGAGGAACAACTCTGGCTGATTTAAGATCATCAGGTACAATGCCTTGGATTAGGGACAGATTAATGATGTGGGTTAATGGGCTAACAATAATTGGGGATCCATCTCTAATGAAACGTGAGGGTATGCCATCTAAACCTGTGGCTTTTTTAGCATTTAGTGAATTTAAGTATTTAAGAACAGAACCTTCAGACACAACAGAGAAAGAATAACTATTTGCAAAAACACCCTTATTTGCATAAAATATTTCTACAAATGATTTCCCAAATTTATGTATACTATTTGGCAGCTTCTCAACAAGTTTACATGCAACAGTTGTATAAAATTTGTTAAAAGTTTCAGCAATAAGTTTCTTTTCAAAGCATACATTTCCATCAATGTTTAAACATAGATTACTGCAAGACCCTGAAGAGCCTTTCTTGGAAGGTAAACCAGGGTTTTTTAAAGTTTTCCATAAGGAAGATGAATCATTTCTATTCTGCTCTAGAGTACTGCTTTACCAAGAATTAGTTCAACTACGTCACTGTCAATTTTTGCTTGTGGATTTAAAGTATTTCTACGCATTAGAATAAACAATCTTTGCATCAAGACATACTTTTAACTAGATGCCGAAGGGCAACATGTCGAGCCCGCTCATTTTGAAGAAAGAAGACCATACCTATGTCTACAGCTGTCATTACAATGGCGTTGTAAAAGTGGGGACAAAATAAGTTGGAATGATGGGGATCATGGTGAGACAGTTTATTGTTCACAAAATATTACATGTCTATGTATTTATAACGAGATACCAGAATGGATTAATTTGAGTATACATATGTGACCCGTCACGCTAAAAGGGACCTTATGCTAAGTCCATAGACCCGTCACGCTAAAAGGGACCTTATGCTAAGTCCATAAAACCAAATTACATTTGACCTCAAAGTTTGACCTTGACCTTTGAGCTTGGAATCTGGTTCTTGCACGCGACACTCCGCCTTACTGAGCTTGACATTTGTGCCAAGTTAAGGAATGGCCCGGACAAGCAAAAATCAACTCATTTTTTTACATTTGACCTCAAAGTTTGACCTTGACCTTTCATCTTGGAATCTGGTTCTTGCACGCGACACTCCATCTTACTGAGCTTGACATTTGTGCCAAGTTATTTCTGAATCCCTCCATCCATGGTGAAGTTATGGCCCGGACAAGCAAAAATCATCTCATTTTTGACATTTGACCTCCAAGTTTGACCTTGACCTTTGAGCTTGGAATCTGGTTTTTGCACGCGACACTCCGCCTTACTGAGCTTGACATTTGTGCCAAGTTATTTCTGAATCCCTCCATCCATGGTGAAGTTATGGCCCGGACAAGCAAAAATCATCTCATTTTTGACATTTGACCTCCAAGTTTGACCTTGACCTTTGAGCTTGGAATCTGGTTCTTGCACGCGACACTCTGCCTTACTGAGCTTGACATTTGTGCCAAGTTATTTCTGAATCCCTCCATCCATGGTGAAGTTATGGCCCGGACAAGCAAAAATCATCTCATTTTTGACATTTGACCTCCAAGTTTGACCTTGACCTTTGAGCTTGGAATCTGGTTCTTGCACGCGACACTCTGCCTTACTGAGCTTGACATTTGTGCCAAGTTATTTCTGAATCCCTCCATCCATGGTGAAGTTATGGCCCGGACAAGCAAAAATCTTCTCATTTTTGACATTTGACCTCCAAGTTTGACCTTGACCTTTGAGCTTGGAATCTGGTTCTTGCACGCGACACTCCGCCTTACTGAGCTTGACATTTGTGCCAAGTTATTTCTGAATCCCTCCATCCATGGTGAAGTTATGGCCCGGACAAGCTCCATCCGGACGGACGCACGCACTAACGCACGCACGCACTAACGCACTAACGCACATACACCGAACCGCCATTGTGACAACTATGTCGAGCTCACCGCAAGCGGGCTCGACAAAAATGAAATGAATGTGAAATGTCACTTTGAAAATCAGTATTAGGCTCTGCAACATCCAACATCAGAAAGGATATAATTAGCCAAATCGCGTTTCAAATCCATGGTCATCGGATCCGCAGTTTCCAACGTTACTGATTGATGGATAACCCAGGTTGAGGTTGGGTGGATTTCGACAAGTTTTAGTGGTGTGTTTTACATGGATATGGAACGACGACGGTTTTGGTGCATGAAAATTTCACTGAACAATCACTAACCCATTACAAGAGGGCAAAATTGTAGGGTAATCGAAATTCAAAGATGTTGCAGACGAGTCACGACAACTTCAAGCGAATGAAATTTTGCATATATTGGTATTTTAGGGAAGACAGTACAAGCAATTTCTTCATTATGCACGTTTTACAGCCATCATTTTGCATGGGTTCAAAAAGAGTCATTGTGGGGTTCGTTAATAAGCCATTTTCACATATTCGAGGGGTGGGGGTAGGGGGCATAGGTCCAATCCCTGGACCAAGCATGCGGCGCCATATAAGACTGTTCCAATTGAAAAGGTGTAGCAGACGACATTTTCTGCGTGATTTCATACCCAAAATCTTTTTAATCACATGAAAAGTATAGAAGGAAAAGGAGATATTGCCGATTATCAGCATTTTATGCTTTTTCTGCAACGTAAGCGAAACCCATATCTCATGCGATCGTTAATAGGAATCAGTTTTGGAATGATTTCTTTTCTCGAAATGTTTTTCCAAACTTCTTCCATCAGGGATGTCAAAAGCAGTGGTTTGCTTTTGGAAATGTTTAACCTAGTACCAGACGGCCCAAATTCAAAGACGATGCAGAGGACAACTCCCGAGTGAAATTAATATAAAGATGGTCGTTTGACGTAGAAAAACATTGTGGGGAATGAAGCAATTTCTTCATTTTCCACGATGTTTTTCAAAAACCTTTATCTTGTGAGATGTCAAATGGCGTCAATGAGTGATAATAGGTTAACGAGCCTATAGAACAGCGAATTGAATAAAGTTTAACAAAATCGATGTTTGTTTTGACTAAAGATATAATATTATAAGCATAAAGTGACTAAATCCATTCTATGGATACATATTTGAACATGTATAAAATAAATCAATTAGAATTAACGAAACTTTGTCAATAGACATTTTATTGTTTGCTGTTTCATATAGAAGACATCATTACCGTTCCCAAACAAGACAAGGTTTTGACATCCCCAAGCGAATACCGAATACTTGAACAAGGGCTTCGCAGAGCGGCTTGTCAGTAAAATTGGCCATTTTTATTTTCAATTCAAGGGCAGATAATTCAAACATGAAAAGTTATCAAAATTTTGTTTGCACAACCAGACACCATAGAGATAAATTATGGCAAGTTTGATTGAATTCTGGTTGAAACTGTAGGTGTTGCGCACTCGAGAAAATTGGCATTTTTGAGAAAATGGGCATTTTCCCTTAAGTTCGAGGGCAGATAATTCAAGAACAAAAACAGCTATCTAAATTCTGTAAGTAATGTGCACAACAAGACACTATGGAGATTCATTGTGGCAAGTTTGATAAAATTCTGATCAAAACTGTAGGAGTTGCGCGCACAAGAAATTGGTAACGTACGGAGAGACGGACGGACAGACGGATGGATGGACGACAGGGGGGGGGGGGGGGGGGGGCATAACATAATACGACCCTTCGGGCGTATAGAAAGGACTGAGACAAAAGAAAAAATGCTAATTGATAATAGTATTTCTCAATTTGTCCGGAATATTTTGCTATGATTAACACAAACCAAAACTTTATCAGAATCCATTTGAGCATCTTCGACAGCTTTCATATTGGAACAATTCAACTATTTGCTGTTTGGGAAAAGGTGACAACAAGAGCTGTCACTGTAAGATGACAATGCCCCCGACACCGCTTTGATTTTAAATTATGGCCAATCTATGTTCAAGGTCAAGGTCATCCAGGGGTCAAGGTCACCAAAGTATGTGCCTACAGAAAGGTAATGTACCAAGGAATGTTGTGGTAAAGTATGAAGCGAATATGTTAAGTAATAAGGAAGTTATGGCCAATGTTAAAGTTTTTGGACGGAATGACGGACAGACGGACAGACGGACGGACGGACAGACGGACGGACGGACAAGTCAAATTTATGATGCCTCCCTATCGGGGGCATAAAAAGAGACTAGAAAATAACAGTTTTAGCCCTTGATCAACATAAGAACATAATAGAGTCTAAGAATAAACTTTTATACATCTACTTACCATCATTTCTTCTATGCTCTAATCATTTAGCACACCATTTGAACTTTTTGACTAGATTTGATTGGTAAATGGTGAGACATATTAGACAAAAATATTCCTTAGATCCATTTCCCTTATAACCTTTTCATTTCCCTTTATCTTAGAATATAAAGTCAGGTCATGATTATGCTTCCCTTCAATCTAAATAAATGGATATTATCTTTCAGTAACACCTAACGATCACCCATTAGGGGCCATCTTCTGTGACCTTTCTTTGGACCAATCAGATTGTAGCTTTGGAAAAGTTGAAAGAAATTTGGCATGTGCATGATCATGCGCAATACACTTCCATTTCTAAGGATAACAAGATAAGTTGCCATGGTCGCCTCCAGTGCCATGATTTCACAACAAAGACAAAGACCAAAGTCCGTTAATTTTGATAGCAAAGATATGGCATTTATGATGTAGATAGTTTTCGGTATATTTTTGACACTAGCAGTAACAGTTTTATACGACCATCACGCTAACCCGATATAAAGGGATTGTCAACTTATGAACGTATAAAGGATGTATTGGCAATTTGATTCTCCATGGTCAGATGCCTGATTAGCTCAGTGGTAGAGCGTCCGACCTGTCATCCAGACGACCAGGGTTCGATTCCCACGTTGGGTACATTTTTTTCCTACTATTTTTTTATTTTTACATTTTTCAAACAAAACGATTCTAGAAATCGCGCACGCAATAAAAGCATAATTGATAATTGTATAAATTTTAATACGTTTTTTGCAATTTCTAGAATAATTTGTTATGAAAATGTTAATTTAAAAAAATAGGGGGACAAAAAGATGTAACTGGAGTGGGATTCGAATGCCTTACCTCTGGCATTCAAGTCGGCAGCTCTACCACTGAGCTATTCAGCCAACTGATTATGGACGCGTCAATATATAGTTTATATTAGACTGGGTTCCAGACTGATCATTTTTCCCTCCTTTACTTTCTCCGGTCCAAAGATCAATATCAACACGATCAAAAACGGATGCCGCGATATCTAACGGGTATTGATTTTTTATGCGCTATCTTATTGACCAAATTGTATATTGACGACTGAACCCAGGCTAAGTTTATATAGACTATGTTCAAAATTAAACACTACTTTATTTCAGGTTAGCGCGATGATTGTATAAAACTGTTAGACTGCTAGTGTCACAAATATACCGAAAACTATCTACTTCATTAATGCCATATCTTTGCTCTCAAAATTGACAGACTTTGCTCTTTGCTTGGTGTCAAGCGCATGTCTATCAACCGCAGCCATTTTGATGTTTTTGTCAAGGACAACAGACCTGCGTTTACAACGAGCGTTTTGATTGGTTGGTGTAAAAATAGAAAAAATGGACTTTCCCAGGTCACAGAAGATGACCCCTAATGGGTGATTCTCAGATGTAACATTATGGAATAAGATGCATCTGAATTCATTCAGATTGGCTTCCTTTAAAAACCTAATTTGTTTAATGCAGATAACGTTTGAGAAAACATTACAATTCCTACTCTACTAAGCTATATGATAATATGATTACACTTAAAAACACATCTAATGCAACACTTACATTTTTCATCATAATTAAATAAATAATGCAGTATATCTCATGAAATTTTCAGCATATATAAATCAATAAGGTTTATATCTTTTCTGTAAATTTCATCAAAATCGATTGATCCAAACACAAAAAATATTTAGGTTTTTTATCAAGACCCAAACATGAAAAGTCAAAAAACTCCAGGCGATTGCAGAATTCAATAGCATGAAAGCAGCGTCACCAAATCACGCTCATATCTCAAACCCCTGCTTCATATGAGTTGATAACCTGCTTTCACATGCGAAGTAATACTAGACTTCAGGTGCACCTATTTTGTTTCAGAAACAATGTTTTGAACCTGTCATCATTGCACGAAATCATAAAATTTGCTATCAGAGATTAGTATTTTGGCCATTTTGTTCCAAGAAATTTCCAACAACTCGAAGAGGCACTTATAAGGCATGTGTGAAGAACTATCCAGCAAAGATCCATCATAAATTATGCCTTTTCAATGAAAAGAAGATGTATTTGTGTTATCTAGGTCCATGACACACACACATAAAGTTAACAGAATGTCATAAACTTTACTGATATTACACGAAAAACACGATTTTACGTTATCAGCTTGCACAGGTTTATTGCAACTTTTTGTTTTCTAGTCATATTATATGAACTGAAAATTTGATAATTTCTACTCAATATTTCTTTATGAAAATTACAGATGTTTAGCCAATATAAATGAATAAAATTTGTTGAAAATCTGACGTAAAATATTTCAATTACTTTTAAGTTATTTCCAAAAAGGTAAGTGATGCGTTAGAAGTGTCTTTAAGTGTATAGTTTAAATAGCCTAATTTTCTATTTAACCCTTTCCTAAAAAAACAAAAATTTAAGGTGGTCCAATTTATAAACAGCAACAGAAAGCAAAATCGTTGGTAATGAAAATTGGGTTGTGAACATTATAATACTAATGTCATTATTACACAGAAAATATTAAGATAAAAGGAGAAAATATTGATCAACAACATTTTCTTATTTTGTCTTAATAATTTTCCACACATTTTGAGATTCTGCATTGTCAAACATTGTCATGAAATTCATGTCTTGTTTGGAAAAGGGTTAAATTCTGTTACAACCTGGTACCAAATAAATGTGGTCTTTAACGAACATGTCACAACATTCATAATACAAATGTATATACAGTCGTCACTCGTTATGTCGACATTGGATAAATAGAATTTTCTTAAGTCGAAGTTTAAATCTGGTCCCGTCTTCATCAGTGGACATAATTTTTCCAGCAAATAATTTCGAACTCAATAGAGCTATTGAAACATAGTAGGAAAAGGATAGAAATTGCTCGAAACGAGCAATTTCTTTCCTTTTTCTACTATATTTCAATAACAATCGTCCTTGATAAGTATCAAAAACCGTTGAAAATATCAACTTTATCGAAGCCAAACAAAATCGGATAAGTCGAACTCAGGATATGTCGAGGTATCTTGACGTCCCCTCCGACTTGGACACAACGAGTGTCGACTGTATGTATTAAACAAGTACCATATGCAGTGGATTTCTGCTAATTGCAACTTAATATTTTATCATTTTTATCACAAATCATTCCAGTCTTCACTGCAATTAAGGTAAGACCTGGGTAATGCACTTCCGGTATAATCGTTATACATGTATATCGACTTATTCCATGATGTTTGTAAGTCCAAGCATTTTCAAAGTACTGTTTGATGCAATATCGCATGTTTTTGTAACAACGGAAATAATTGAGCATACAATAAAATGCCTTAACCCACTGACCAGATGACAAAATTTGCGACTTGTCAAAATTGAATTGTGTTGCAGTTGACAATTTCAAGTAAATGAAATTTTATATTTTGGTCTTTCTAGGAAGAAAACATTGTGGGAAATGATAAAATTACTTATCACAAGCAATTTCTTCATTTTCCAAAAGGTCATTCAAAGGATATTTGTCTTTTGGGGCCTCAAAAAAGACCATAATGTCAATTAAGCCTTTCCCAAACAAGACCATGTTTTGACGTCCCTAACAGAAAAGACTAGGGAAAACATTGAAACAAAAGAATAAACTACTGATAATCAGCAGTTTCTCCTATTGCCTCAATATTTTCTGTACTATTTTGTACACAAATCCAATCTTTTTCAATATCCATTTTGTGTTCTCCAGCAGATTTTGAATTGCACTATCCTAAACTTTTGCTGTTTGGGAAAAGAGTTAAGAAATTTAAGCTCTTTGGGAACTAAGTTGCAATATTCAGCATCACAATCATTAGAAATCCACATTATAAGCACCTTCGCTACAGTTCACAGTTTATTTTCTGGACAAGGCATACAAGAAGACGCCAAAAGCTGACACGCTGACGACAGTCCTGTACATGTGTTGTTTGTTCCAGCGTAGAATGTGGTTACGTACCCATGTCTCACCTGAAATGTATATTTTTGTCGTATTTATAAGACGTGTCCTCTTAACCCTTTCCCAAATGGCAAAAATTTAGACTTTTCCAATCTAAAAGCAGATTCAATGGATAAAATTTGTATAAATTTATATGGAAATTGTGTACATTATGGCTCAGAAAATATTGAGGCAAAAGAAGAAAATGCTGATTATCAGCATTTTCTTCTTTTGCCTCGATGTTTTCCCAAGCCTTTTCTATAAGGGACATCAAAAACCGGTCTTGTTTGGAAAAGGGTTAACAAATATTGTGTATTTTGATGTCTTAAATGTTTCTGAATTGATACTAGATCAAAACATGTACAGGACTTAGATGAATAAGACAATTAATTGAATAAGACAATTAATTCAAGTTAACCCTTTCCCAAACAAGGCCTGGTTTTGACGTCCCTAAGAGAAAAGGCTTGGAAAAACATTGAGGCGAAAGAAGAAACTGCTGATAACCAGCAGTTTCTCCTTTTGTCTCAATATTTTCTGTGCCATATTTTCACACAAATCCTATCTTTAATAACACCCATTTTGTCATTTGTGGCTTTTCTAGAAGTGAATCACCCTAAAATTTTGCTGTTTGGGAAAGGGTTAAAGAAGGAAACATGGTTGGAAAGTAGCTATATGCCATTTGCCACCTTTCCTTTTTCTGTTGTTATAGAAATTCCCCAGAATTCTCATTACAACAATTATTTTGTTTTGTCTTTTCACTCCAAGAAAACAAGCATTCTCTTTAGAGGTTAATCAAAACTACAGATAAAAGGAGTGAAAGGTATACTAATCTTGTTATTTCAAATCCAAACCCTAAGTTATGGGTACTCAATTGAATTATCTCAGAGGCAATTTCAATAAGTACCCACAATGTAGGGTTTGATGAGCAACAAATGAAATATTGCACCTGAAAAAGCCATTACTCCCTCTCTTATCTGTTGCTCTGTTTTAAGGTATCCAACCCCTCTAAAGCACCAAAGTTTGAGTTTATTGGGGTTTTACGCCGTTTTCAACTACCAGGGTCATATCGCAGCGGCTGGAGCACCTACCCATGGATTCCTGTTATTTCTTAAACCAGTACTACCACAACACCCTTACCGAGCCTCCAGCTGCTCGCCCACTTAGGTTAACGATTTCAAACCCATTGGTGGGTGACAATTTTGTCAGAAAGGGTATCAGCCGCGGTCGGGTATCGAACCAGGTGTATCAGTTTATCTTGGCCCCTGGGCAGCTTGGCCCCCGGGGGCTAAGCTACCCGCAGGCAGCTTGGCTCCCGGGGGCCAAGCTACCCTGGGGTATCTTAGCCCCCACCCTGGGTAGCTTGGCCCCCACCTAGAATTTTTTTCCAGAGTCCCTCAAATTAGAAAACAATGTCTGTAAATGTTACGCCTACTGTTAAATGAAAAGAAAAACCAAAGTTTAATGTGTTTTAGTCAAATTAATTTTTCTCCCTTTTGGCGAATGAGGGTCAGATGCGCTACCAACTGCGCTAAGGCCGCGGCCTCTAAAGCACCAAAGAGCCAGAGGCGAAATTTGAAAAGTGCAAATAATTCCTAAACTGTGTTACATTTCCATTTCAAATACATGTACAAACATAATCATTTTGCACAGTTTAGAATTTTGAAATTACCTCCCTTGCATATAAATATAGAGTAAAATGATAGATCTATTTGTAAATTATTTTCTTCTTGAAGCAAAATCTTGAAATCCGACACGGTGAATCAACTTATGTGAAAACTATTTAATTTGATGCATTTCGTATAGCTAGAAAGTGGTGATTTTTCAGGGTCTGTAAACCTTGATTATTTGTTCTCAAAGGTATAAAAAAAATGTCTACAGTGGTAAGAAATGGTAAGAAATGGTAAGTGGTAAGTAATTGAAAAGCTCAATTAAACTTCCTAAAATCTCATCTGCTGTTTCCAGGACTTCATTTTTCAGATTCTTGTTGATATGGGATGCCATTACAAGCTTGGTGAATGGCAGTGAAGTAAAGATTAAACCTGATACAACTAGATTCTTTTCAGTGGTTAATGTAATAGTATATTCACTCAGATCAAAGCTACAGATTTAAGTGGGTGTGAGGGCATCCTAACTTTGTTATTTCATTTCCAAACCCTATATTGTGGGTACTCATTTGAATCGTCTCAATGAGACGATTCAAATGAGTACCAACAGCATAGGGTTTGATGAACAAATTACAACAAATGAAATATTGCATTTTGAAAAGCTGTGACTTTCTCCTATCTGTAGCTCTGCCTCATCAAACATCTTATCCTCTCACCTGCAGTTTCCAGCACATCATTTTTCAGATTCTAGTTGATGGCAGACGCCATAACAAGCTTGGTTTCATTTCAGTTGTTAAAAAATATATTCACTCAGATCAAAGCTACAGATTTAAGTGGGTGTGAGGGCATCCTAACTTTGTTATTTCATTTCCAAACCCTATGTTGTGGGTACTCATTTAAATCTTCTCAATGAGACGATTCAAATGAGTACCAACAGCATAGGGTTTGATGAACAAGTTACAACAAATGAAATATTGCATTTTGAGAAAGCTGTCACTTTGTCTCATCTGTAGCTCTACTCAGATAATTGAAAAGTTTAATAAAAAAAAATCTAAATGTCTCACCTGCCGTTTCCAGGACATCGTCTTTCAGATTCTTGTTGATGTCAGACGCCATAACAAGCTTGGTAAACGGGAGTACAGTGAAGATTAAACCTGATCCGACCAGCCACCACACCCTGCTGCCCGACTCGTCATCCAGAAAATACACAATGCCTGCTGCTGTACTGGCGGCCATCGCCATGCCTCCCTGAAAATACCACAAAGAAAGCTTTGTAACTAGAACAAATTATAAATGTGATCATGTTCCTGAGCAGTGCCTTGTCTCAGAAAAGTTGAACTGATAGTAGAAAACATTGTGGAAAATAAAGAAATTGCTTGTCACAATGTTTCCAAAGCCTTTATCTTTTGGGATGTCAGAAAAAGTTGTTGTTTGGGAATAACAGGGTTAATATTGCAAAAAATGTCAATTTTAAAGAAGGGCCATCATTCAGTAAACAAGAGAACCATGATGGTCCTTAATCGCTCACCTGAACTCAGATTCACAAGGTGAAAAATGATTGCACCTTGTCCCATGATATCCAAAAGAACATTCTAATTCTCAATAGTCTTCATCCTTGTGACTAGACAAACATTCTGAATATGTTTCATGAAGATAAAACAAAAATTGTAGCATCTACATTGCCAACAGGGATTCTGTCTTTAAGGCCCCTTTTCCCACGATATCCAACGGAACATTCCCATTATCAATAGGCTTCATCCTTCTGACTAGACAAATAATCTGACTAAATTTCATGAAAATTGAGCCAAAATTATTTTCTCTATAGCGCTAACCAAGATTTTGTCATTAAGGCGCCTTTTCCCATGCTATCCCATAGAACATTCCTATTTTCCTCAGAGTTTATCGTTGTGACTAGACAAACACAAGTTTTATGAAGATTTAACCAAAATTGTTGCCTCTAGAGTATTAACAAGCATTTTGTAATTAGGACCCCTTTTCTCATGATATTGACTGGAACATTCCAATTTTTTATAGGGTTTATCCTTGTGACTAAAACAAACATTCTTAAAGATAAGGTCAAAACTGATGCTTTTAGGGTGTTAACAAGGATTTTGTCATAAAGACCCCTTTTCCTGTGATATCAAAATGGAACATTCCGATTGTTGATAAGCTTCATCCTTGTGAAAAGACAAATATTCTCATCAAGTTTCACGAAGATTAGGCCAAAATTATGGACTCTAAATTGCCAACACCGATTTTGTCATTATGGCCCCTTTTTCAGTGGTATCTAATTTTCTGTGGGGTCCATCTCTATGACTAGACAAACATTCTGACCAAGTTTTATGAACTGTACAATCCTAACAGGGATTTTGTCTTTTAGGCCCCTTTTCCCATCATGTCGATGAGAAGGTTCCAATTTTCAACAGGGTTCACCCCATATAAACCCCAAGAATCAACAACATAGGGCCCTATGAAAAAATACTGTTACTGTATCTTGCACAATACATAGCTAAATATTTTGAAAATGTTTTCCAAGTCAAAGATCAAAATGTTAGAGATAGAATTCTTAACCCCCATATAAACCCCAAGAATCAACAACATAGGGGGCCCCCTTTTTTACATTGCAAAATAATTGATTTCATAAAAACATGGTAAAGAGCTAAAGAGAATATTAGTTGTAGTAGAAGCAAGTCTGATTATAAATCCAAAGAAAGGATTACAAAACACTGATAACAGCTTGATTTATTCCTCTCTTGTTTACGAACTGAGAATGAAAACACCACTTTCTAGCCATATGAAATGCATCAAATTACACATACTTGTAAATACACTTCACATAAGTTGATTCATCGTGCTGGATTTCAAGATTATGCTGCGAGAAGAAAATGATTTACAAATATTATTTCACTCTATATTCATATGCAAGGGAGGTAATTTTGAACATTTTTGTCAAATATTTCCGAAAGTATGCATTAATTCAAATTTCTAAACCAAACAAAATGCTTATGTTTGTATTTGGAATGGAAATGTAACACAGTTTAGGAATTACTGGCACTTTTCAAATTTCTCAGAAGGACAGACGGACAACGGACAGTGAGCGACCACAATAGCTCACCTAGAGCACTTCGTGCTCAGGTGAGCTAAAAATCAATGAACTGTAACCAAAATTATGTAAAAATTTGATTGATTCTTTAAAGTTAAAAAAATCCATTCATAAGTTATTGAGAAATTGAAAAAGATCATTAAAGGGCCATAACTGTGTGTTAAATTACAATGAACCATAGCCAAAATATGATATGCAGGGTTTTCCATGACGCACAAATCATGCGTCATTGTCGCAATTTCACAACAAATGAACCCTTAAAAATTTACCTGAGGGTCATTAATGATGCAAGTTTTAAAATCCAGATTTTTGTATGATACTTGAGTTTTAGGGCATTTGACCCTCTAAAAAGTAGAAATGACCCCTAACTTTGAAGGCAAGGGGGTCACAATGACCCCCAAATTCTCATGCTCATGGAAAACCCTGGATATGCACATATGCATTTTGTGTTGATTTTAATTATCTGCGAGTTTGAATAATTTTGTTCAGTGATTTATAAGAAATAAAGTTGACAAAAAACTTACAGACAAAAGGCCCAAAAAGCTGACTCCTAAAAGAGCCAAATCTATATCAAAGTTTGTTTGGCCAGAACTTTTAAATATGTGATGCCACCTACCTGGTACCATCTTGCTCTCAGATAGGCCTCCTTCCAGTGTTTTCTAGCTGGTATAATGTCATCAAGTGTTTTGGTTGCTGGTATTTCTGTGGCGTTGACGTAGAACGCTGCCCCAGCAAACATCCCAGTCAAGCCTGTAGCTCCGACCTTCAACACATCTGTTAACGCCATTCTTTATAATGCAGCAGATCTGGAAACATAAATTTAATATGAAATTCAGAGCAATATATAAGAGGGCGTAAAGATGCTTGGTTATTTCAATTCCAAACCATATGTTGTGGGTACTCATTTGAATCGTCTCGATGAGACGATTCCAATGAGTACCCACAATATATGGTTTGGGGAAAATCTAAATATACATTTTGCACTATGATTTCTCCCTCTAGTCTGGACCTCTAAACATAGCTTTACTTTTGATGTGTCTGTAGAATGGTACAATGTCATCAAGTGTTTTGGTTGCTGGTATCTCTGTAGCATTGATATAGAACGCTGCCCCGGCAAACATCCCAGTCAAGCCTGTAGCTCCGACCTTCAACACATCTGTTAACGCCATTCTTTATAATGTACGAATCTGGAAACACAAATTTAACATGACGGTCTTTTTTAACACTTTTACAAAACAAAAAAAAACTTTTTGATGATGTGTCTATAAGAGAAAGATAGAAAACATTGGGAGAAAAGAAGAAAGAGAACATTCCATTTCTTCAACAGATCCTGAATTTCTATGAACTAATGAAGGAGGTTCTAACATACAAAAAGGGGGGGGGGGTTGTTCCTTAGAGATTCCCAGTATTACACAATTTTGACTTAAACTCAGAATTTTTATATACTATGAAAATGAAATAACACTACAGAGGGGGTCATTTGAACCCCCATCCCCTAGACCTGCCATTGCATTTTCTCCATTTCCCTTAGCTGCGATATTGTAGCCACAAACTTGATGATGGGTATGCCAGATCCAAATTCAAAAAGGTTTCGGTTACATTATTGCAACTACATTTCCCTCAACGTTTCGAGTTCCCTGAACAATTCAAGCACCAGTCTACATCTATTCACATTTAACAAATCCCTTTGAATCAACATACATATTTTGTTGCCAGTACCAGCTTTCAAATTTAATGATTCTGAAATTCCTTCTAGATCTAATGGGAAAGGGTCATTGGGTAAGTGTCACATCCATGCTGGACAAGTTGGGTTGGAGAACACTAGAACAGCGACGACAGGATGCCCGTCTTTGTATGTTTTATCGGATAGTTCATGGCCTAGTCGCTGTTCCCATCCCAGTTTACCTCCACAGAAACCCACGAACATCAAGATACGGTCACTCTTACAGCTTCCGGCAGATCCACACCAGGGCAGACCTCTATAAATATTCCTTCTTTCCTGCTACCATTGTGCAATGGAATTTGCTGCCACCAGATGTTGTACTGGCAGGAGACCTGAACCAGTTCAGGTCTTCTGTCAGTACCATCCCTCACCATAAACAGTAAGCACTGCGTCTGTGTGTTTTTATCATTTTATCTTTTCACCCCTCTTTTAACATTTTTCATCCATTATTCATTCATATCATTATCATCTTTTTAGCTCTTTTACTTTTTCTCACTCTTTTTTACCAGGCACAGACGCGCAACTGCTCAAAATTACCCGTGAGGGTGTGCAGCAGAATACATAGATAAAGGATTCACCTTTGGTCAAAACATTGAAGAAAAGAGAAACTAGAAAATGCAGCAAGTAAGCAACTTTTAAAACACTAGATTTCACGCTGTTTCAAGAATCTTTAGCATTTGGTGCACATAAAAGACGACTCTGAACACTGACAAACTGTTGTTTCTAGATCTATCAAGGACAAATACAATCAATCAAGCGATTTCAAGTCTACTTTCGGTTTCATTTCGCTATCCATGACAAATTGATGTTGAAGAATACAATTATAAATACTATATACAAATGAAGTTTTACCTGTTTACAGAACCAGTAATAACTAAAACGCGACTTTTCTGCTTCACTTTGTACCTGAATATGACCTCAAAATGCGGCAATTTGCTGATTTCTTGCAACCCGGAAGGACAAAATGTATAACGATGTCAGGATCAAAGTACGCTGGGTATTGAAAACAAGAGGGTTGCGGTGGCGCTAGGTCGCTCATATCCATGGGTACTCGAATGGCAGAATCTAAACCTCGATAAAAATGAACAAAAGAACAGTTCACAAAATGAAAGTTGCTTTATTCGGAAGACTTGTGGCCTAAAGAACAGAAATAAACACGGCGAAAGATGATAATTATATATAGGGGCCCATGTTTTGTTTCAGGATTTCTTTCATTCTTTTCTTTTTTTTTAAACCCCGATTCAAAAGATCGGGGCATATTGTTTTACTCGTGTCCATCAGGTCAAAAATCCATGCCAAGATACAGAGCAACTGCCAGAACAAGACGGCAGTGGGAAAAGGCATCTGGAACAGAAAAATCAGTAAAATATCCTCAGAATCAAAGCAACTTTTTAAAGAGTACAAACTATCGGGTAAAGCCTCCTCACCAATCAAAAAGAAAATGAGAGAGAAGAAAAGACTGCTTCGTAGCCTACAAAGACAAGCACAAGCTGACCCAAATTAAGAGGAACTACATAAATAAGCTAATTGAAGCATCAGAATCGGACACGCAAACTTTCTACAAAATTATACAAAACCAACGTAAAAGTCAAAATGATATGGTACAACTATTAAAAGTAGAATGAAGTGACGGATCCTCCGTGAATGAAAAAAAATCCAGAAACTAGCCACGCATTCAAACATAGGCATACAACATGAACAATTCGACAGAATCAGCATTGCCACATTTATTTACGAAACTCAGTGATCGAAGAAAATCAAAGTACGAACATAGAACCTGTTACAATAGAAGAAGTAGATAAAGCTATAAGATGACTCAATTCTGGTAAAGCAGATGACCAATTTGGGATTACAGCAGAACACTTTAAACATGCAAGAGAAGAAGTAGGCCTAACACCTTTAGCAAAGGTATGATTAATGAATATTTTACCCAATTGGACGTAGGCCCACCTAAAAGTCGAAAAGCAAGAATATTCAAACCAGTCCCCAAAAAAAGACAAAGACAAATTCAACCCAAGTAACTACAGAGGGATATTAGTTAGTAACACTATCATGAGAGTTGTAGAAATTATACTTAAAAAAGACAGACTCGATTGTATCTTTGACCCTCCACAAAACAAACTTCAAAGAGGCATTAGGCCTACTTCTAAAAGCTCACCACCCAATGCTGCTTTCTTCATCTCAGAAGCCATATATTATTGCGAAGAACAGAAAAACCCTCTTATCCTAGCTACACTAGATGCTCAGAAAGCCTTTGACACAGTTAACCACGAAATATTATTCAATAAGCTATACTACCTAGGCGTGAAACGAGATAGATGGACTCTACTTAGGAATCTATATCGGAATTCGACTGTTCAAGTCAAATGGAATAATTACCTGTCTGACCGGTTTGAGCTTCAGCAAGGTACAAAACAAGGATTAAAGTTATCTACCATGATTTACAAATGCTACCATAACAGCACTCTAAATGCCATTGAAGACAGTGGATTAGGAACCTATACTGCCGCGGATCCAGGATTTCCGTGAGGGGGGTTCGAATATACAGATAAGGGGGGGGGGGGGTCGTTTTCCTAGTATCACACGATTTTGACTGAATTTCTGCATGAAAATGAAAGATTCAGGCTGCAGAGGAACCCCCCGAACCCCCCTGGATCCGCCACTGCTATATCTGAAACATCAACGTATCAGCACCTACATGCGCAGACGACACAGCACTCATGGCAGGAAATATGTATGAATTACAATCAATGCTCAACATAGTGGGATTTTGTACAGACCAAGGCCTTGTCAAAATAAACCCAGACAAATCAGAACTACTTCAACTATCCGAAAGACTGACACTCAACCTATCTACCTTAATAACAAACAGATACAATACAGTGAAATGCAAAACACCTAGGAATAACTAGAAATAACAGTAACCAGACCTCTCTAATCTGCTTACTGTGTAATGAAGGCACTGTTCAAAACCATAGATCATCTTATACTGAACCGTAAGGAGTTATCAATAGCCAAACATACCTGCCACCAATAAAGAGAATCATTGGAGAAGATAGACTACAAAAATTGAGAGAAGAGGGCCTACTTCTACAAACTGTTTTAGACTGTACACATGAAAGAACCCGAATTCTAATCCGACTAACCACAGCAGAGATGGCGGATATGGAGTGATGTTCACAGTTCATGTGCTGGGCGCTGCACAACCACAGAACACGCATTCTACCCAACACTTAGTGCGTAAATATATATAGCTTGTCCTCTTGTATATATAACCATTTCATGAAAGCCAAGTTCTCGACATGAAATATAACTATATACTTTCTTTTGTTAGGCTAGCTATAGCTGCGATATCGTAGCCACAAACTTGATGGTGGATCAAAATTCAAAAAAGGTTTCGGTATGTTATTGCAACTAGGCTAGCTACATAGACAATTTAGAACAATAGTTATTCTTTGTGACGTTAAACTGCGTAAATATCGAAACTGTGAAACATTCTCACTCTCGAGATATAATATTATTATCATCATAGAGGAGTGCCACAAGTGAAAGTGTGGGAAGATACCTGTACATAACAACAACAAAAGTCTGTCTGTCCGTCCGTCTGTACGTCTGTCTGATAGCTTAACATTTGCATTTTCTCCAAAAGTGTTCGACATATAAAGCTCAAATTTGGTATGTAACTTTCTCTCTGTGATATTCATCTGTTCCATGCAATATGACCTTCCTCGAGGTCATCTGTTAACCCTATCAACCGTTTACACGAAAACCTAACGTAGTAGGCCTATAAAAGGCCACCACAAACACATCTTGTGGGTTTTTTTGTTTGTTTGTTTTTTCTTCTTCTCCATCATTTTTCCTGAGATTTCTCTACTAAGGACGATTAAACTGTGGATTACATGGGAGATGATTATTAACCCTTTCCCAAACGACAAAATTTTAGAGCGTTCCAAATTCAAAGCTGACGCAGACGACAAAATGATTGTGGATAAACACAGTACTTTAGAGCCTATTTGTGCATAGTTTAGACCAGAAAAAAATTAGACAAAAGGAGAAACTGCTGTTTATCAGCAGTTTCTTCTTTTGTCTCATTGTTTTCCAAAGCCGTATTTATTAGGGACGTCAAAACCAGGTCTTGTTTGGGAGAGGGCTAATGTAAGCATGAATAAAATTGCCGTGTGTTACTGAGTAAATCCTCTTTATACGTTAGTTCTGTAGAAAAATCTTGATGTTGAAGAAAAAGAAGTAACAACTGATGGCATGCAACTTTCTTCATTCCGTGAGAGAGCATGGGTACAATTCCGATTGTGTTTATACCAAAGCGCGTCTAGATCCACATTGGTCTGAAAATCTTTACAGTCCATCTGCCGGTAAGGAAACGTCCATTTTTAAAGCAATGGATAATATATGACACACCCTTAATATAGGGTACATGCCTTCTGATTTCTATGCATGTAGATCTTATTTTCATGATATATGCCTTGGTGATCTTTGAACAATTCCTGTCATTCTTGCTTAGAAGTTTACCTTATGGATGTAAAGAGCGTCATTGTTCAACCTATCCCCAATCGACAAAAGCGTAAATTTCAAGATGTAGGTCCCTAAAAGTACTGTTATCCCAAAGCAGAGTAGAGCAAGGGAGTGACTAAAACAAAGACAGTATAGAATATAGAGTAACGCATATCATCATCATGTACAATAGGAAACGAAGAGGGGTACCACTTTCTGTTCTTAACGATCTAATATGCTTTTTGTGGTGTAGGTAGATGTCCGCCCTTGTTCAAACCTCGATTGCGAATGGTCAAATATGAATTAAAACGGATCCCCAGGCCCATTGATATCCCAAGTTTTGTTATGAAAGGGTTGATGTCGATTTATAGTTCATTTTTTCACCCTTCAAGATCCCAGCATAATTGAGTTTAATTGATATAGGCATACGCTTGGTGTGATCTGTTGTAACTTGTAATATCTGCTAGTTTATACGAAAATGCATTTCAATCCCACAGTTTATTTTCAGACTTATTGTAAGCTAACAACTTTTCATTCAATATTTCGACCAGAAGCCTTTATCAAAAAAATTAATATGGACATCTCAGTGGCGGATCCAGAAGGGGGTCGGGGGTTCAAACGACCCCCCCCCCCTCTGAGGCCTGATTATTTCATTTCCATGCAGAAATTCAGTAAAAATTGTTTGATACTGGTAAAACTAACCCCTTTGTATAAAAACGAACCCCCTCACAGAAATCCTGGATCCGCCGCTGCATCTTTACCCTTCTCCATTTGTAACTATGATAAAGAGGGGAATACCGACGGGGGCATCTCAGTTGGTCTAATCTCATTTGCTCAAAAATTCAAATTCCCGTTTCGTCAAATACTCTTATTGTAATTTAAATTCCCATTTCGTCTAAAAATATTTTCTCACTTCGTATAATATAAATCTAGATATTTTTTGTATCACCGATTTAGGCCTAAATAGTCTTTAATGGTTGTTTAAAAATGTTTTAATAATTTAGTATGTTTTTCTTGGCATAAAAACGCGATGAAAGTATTGTGGGAAAAGGAGAACGTGCTGGACAATCATCATTTTCTTCTTTAACTGAATAAAGTTATTGTGTTGAAATTGAACTTCGTGTATATCGATCATTTGTAGATCACA
Organism: Fragum sueziense; assembly: GCA_963680895.1. Lineage (NCBI taxonomy): Eukaryota > Metazoa > Mollusca > Bivalvia > Cardiida > Cardiidae > Fragum > Fragum sueziense. Next base: position 26,893 of record CAVMGG010000755.1, read on the forward strand.
CATTTTTACACTTACACTTTTTTAAAACAAACGCAACTTTTAGACTAAATGGGATATTAATAAAAATAAGGTATGAAAAGTTTAGGACGAAACAGGATTTTTTGGTCTAATCCATTTTCATAGTATTTTCCCACAAGCTGTAAGAATCAGTTACATGGAAACCCTGCTTTTAAATGTCAAAGCGAAATTCTAGTCCCGTCCTTTCAAATGGAAATCAATCATTGTAGGCCTACAAAGGCTGTCATACATATGCTCGGAAATTATTTAGGGTTTAGAGGTTATATACAAGCTAAACGAGCTTAGACATAGGCCTAATCATAAAAGGCTAGTGTTTAGTTATGATATTAATTATAACCGAATGCGAGACTTGTTTTGAATCTTGATCTTGACGAACTAATTACCAAATCATCAAGATCCCGCAGTTTTAGAAGTGCAACTGGCCAAGAGCTATAAACAGTGTTTCCGCTGACTTTCAAATCTGTGGATACAAACCATACTTTAACTGCATGCTTGTACCCCCCTTATTAGAGACAAAGAAGGCTGCTTGCAAAAACTGGGGGTACATAATTCATTTCTAGGGGGTAAAAGGCCCCCATTTGAAGGTTTTTGGACACCCTGTGAACTAATATCCATGGACCCTGGCCCAATGGACCCTCGATTTTCGCAACGGCAAGCCAATGGTTCTACCTTTACGTAAGGAACAAAGTGAAAGGACAACTATTGGCTAGCGAAGATTCTACAATAGTTTGGTTTAAACATATTTTATTGCCATCGAAAATTGATACATACATGAGGAAATTTACAACAATGGAAATTAACATTAGGCAAATGGGTCTGGCCACAAGTTCTAACAACTTAGTTACGGCCATTCCCTTTTAACATACATGGATTAGAGTCTTGTATTATACACGCATTGTATACCTGCTAAACTGTACGGGCTTGTGCGTACAGTTTGACAGCTATACATGAATGTTGACATGGACGAAAATTCTCTTAAATGATATATGACAAAGACATTCCGGCAATGAAACATATTAATAGATGGTATAAAATATGTATTATCTCTCTCTAGAAAATTAGAAAAGAATAGATGTATTTCTTGTCAGCTAGGAGGTGATGGAGGTTTACTAGACGTTGATCAGGCTGCAAAACGAAATTATCCAAATCTGTTTGTTTCCTTGATATAATTTTGAATTGTTCTGAAGATGAAAGAGTTTTCGTCAAATGTTAAATTTTCTGATCCAAAAAGTAATAATTGTTCGTTTAAGGGATGGAATCTGCGAAGTGAATGGAAGAGTCGTAGTCTTGAATTAGTATATAAAGGACATCGAAATAAAAAGTGTTCGGCGTCTTCAATAATGTGGCCACAGTTGCAATTTGCATTCGGAGATATATGGTTAAGAAACAAATCATTTTTTAAATCGCTGCATCTGTTCCTTATCCGAGTGTGATAAACTGATAGCTTTCGCTCACCTACATGAAAATATTTTGGAACACTAGGAACGGTATACATTTGTAAAATGCGCGATTTAAATAATGAAAGAGATTGTAATGATTTAACGTCTGCTGGAAGGTCATTCCACAGGGTAACTGCAGATGGAATGGACGAAGAGGCAAAAAGTTCGGTTCGACAAGCAATTAAATCGATTTGGTCTGCATTCCGTAATCTATATTGGGTTCTATTATGTACGTTTCCTGGAAAAATATAAGAGGGAGTTAAACCATTAAGAATTTTAAAAATTAAGACAAGTTTTTTTTATATTTTCGTCTTTTATCTAAAGTAAGCCATCCAATTTCTTTGTAAGTGTTATTTAATGATGCCGATCTCGTGAGTCCTGTAACAATTCTAGCAGCCTCAATTTGGAATTTCTACAATACTATGACATAGTTGTATACACAATATTTAAGGGAAATGAGAAATTTTGGATATCATTAGACTTATAATGCGTTACATTAGTTTTTGTTAGCCTAAAAATCGACCAACAAATTGACCCTGGTGCTAGTTGAACCCAACTTGAAGGTTAAATCATGGATCCGCCCCTTTGTGCATTAAATCGTTTCCCAAACGACAAAATTAAAGCTCATTGAAACAATTTGAAAGTTGGTTCTTATGAAAGATGAAAGAGTGTTGATAATGTGGTTGTGCGGCATACAATTATGACAGGGACATAACTTGATATATCGGGAGAATGGGAACTCGGATGCTGATTATGAGTTTTTTCTTCTTTTGCCTCAGTGCTTTCTATTAAGAATGAATGTTTGGGAAATGGTTCACCATAGCCATAACGACTTAAAAATGATTTCTTGTCAAAGTAAAAGGAGCAGAAGTGTGAATCTGCAAAATTTGTAGGGGAAAATATTGTGTTTTTCTGTAAAATACCCGAAAGGGGAGTTAGGCAGTATCTGACGACAATTGCCATGATTATCATGCCGTTGAGCATTTTAGAGATTTAGTTGACAGTCATGTGGAACAAGTACGTGGAAGAAAACCAGAGAGAAAAGTTATCTATAGTGACGGTTGTAGTTCGCAATACAAGTCCAAAGGTCCGTTTGCCGACATTTCCCTATCAAAATCAAACATAGACAGAAACTACTTTGGCTCAGAACATGGTAAAGGGGACTGCGATGCTGAAATAGGCATTATCAACAGAGCGGTGGACAGAGCAATTATTGGGAAGAAAGCAATCATTAACAGCGCTTCAGACTTCTTCCGTTACTGTGTCACTAATTTATCTGTGGATGAAGAACTGTCCAAACGGAAATTCTTTTTCGTTTCAAAAGATGAGATCAAAAGAGAAAGACCAGAAACAGTTGTTAAAATCATGAAAAACAGTAGAAAATGCCATCAAGTCAGAAATGAGGGACAGAAGTACCATCTGAAAACTAGAAACCTCAGCTGTTTTTGTGAAAACTGTGAAAGTGATAGTAACAAATGCCTGAATGCTGAATACGTAGATCAGTATGAATCCAGAACATTAAGATCTGAACTTGCCAATGACATGCCAACAATAGAGCCCCCCAAGAAACGAGCTAGACATGTTTCCAAGAATACAGATCATATTGGTACAACAGTCATAAACACTCCTGCAGTGGTCAGTACAGAGACAAATGTTGTATCTGATAACATTGAATCCATGGGCAATACTAGAGAGCTATATTTCGCTACAAAAATCGATAAACTTAGTAAACTTAACTCGTTTCCAGATTTACAGGTGGAATGCTTCAAACTGAAAAATGAATTTGATGCTCTCTATCCAATCAGTTCAACTCGGACAACCATTTTAGAGCAAAAACTAGTAGCAGATAAACTAGCCATTGAACTGTTACCTGAAGGTCAATTTGGGCAGTGCCTTCCCGTTTGTATCGTTGGAGATGGAAACTGCTTAAGCCGATGCGGGTCTGTGCTAGCTTTCGGACATGAAGATTCACACAAAGAAATAAGAGCACGTATTGTCGTTGAACTGGCGACTAATGACTGCTACATAATGAACGAGTTTCTGAACAGAGGAATGACTTTCCCAGGTGATGAAGCAAAACATTTGCACAAGACATACGCAATGTTTTCGGAGATGTTTAGTGACCAGGTTCTTTCAAACACAGCTATCCGAGATATATATGAAAAGGAAGTTATGGCTGTGTCCCATCTCAATGCTTACATGGGTATTTGGCAGTTATTTGCATTATCCACAATCCTTAAACGCAAGATTGAATCTGTATATCCAAACCGGGGTGCCAGAGTGCCACAACTGTTGCTCTCCAGGAACATTCTACCAAGAGATGTTGATAGTGGGGAGGAGCCTGCAAAAATTCTATGGACATCGACAAGAGTTGATATGACATTACAGAATTGGGTGCCAAATCATTTCGTGCCACTTATTCCAACAGGACCACCTGCAGATGAAACAGATGATCTTGACACAGATTTCAGCCTCTCAGACTTTGTTAGCAATGAACAGCTGATGGATTTCTTATCAGATCATGATTTCTCGAGTGATGCTGTCAGGTGTGAAATTGAGGTTCTTGAGAATGATTCTACTCTAGAAAACACGCAGGTATATCTTCTGCTCTCATTAGCCATTTCCGTATAAGTTTCTGATTTCCAGCTTACAACCAACAGTAGAAAGCAGGCAACCAGCAATCCTCCCCTTTCTGATTGGTCAACTATGACCAATCAGGAATGGGGGTACTGGTTATCTACTTTTGTAATTTTAACTGTTTACAAGCAGTAAACGAGCAATTAATGCAGATGTTCAATTAAATTACTTGTACTTGCATGAGCCATATCCATCAAAATATATATACATCTCAGTCTGCTTAATCCTAAAGTTCAACAATGATTTACCTTTAAAAAAAATACTTTAGAATTGGAATTATTTTTTTAAGCCCGAAGGGTCGTATTATGTTATGGCCCCGGTTGTCTGTCTGTCTGTCCGTCCGTCTGTCTGTCCGTGCGTTAGCAATGTCTTGTGTGCGCAACTCCTACAGTTTTGATCAGAATTTGATCAAAATTGCCACAATGAATCTTCACGGTGTCTAGTTGTGCACACCGCTTACGGAATTCAGATTTATAAGTCTTTTCGTTCTTGAATTATCTACCCTTGAATTAAAAAAATGCCCATTTTACTGACAAGTCCCTCTCGGGCGTATATGCGCCGCTCTGCGAAGCTCTTGTTTAGGATATAATGTCATACAAGTTTTCGTAAGCGATGATCATACCTTGCTTTTTGCTTCTAAAAACCTTACATATAATGAATCCCTGAGGTAACACATTTTATAATTACAATGATACAAACTTTATTTTGTACATTCAAAAGTCAATAACAAGCATTATATATATTTTACAGCACCATGATGATGATGATCACCTAGTCTCACAAGAGAAGATGACCACTGATAGCCAGATTGACCTCCTACTCTCAAGAGATACAGTGACCACTGATAGCCAGATAGCCTGGGTCCAGTCGTCAATATACAATTTGGTCTGTAAGATAGCGCATAAAAAATCAATACCCGTTACATATTGCGGCATCCGTTTTTGATCGTGTTGATATTGACGCCTGGGAACAAGCATGGTATTTTCCAATGATAAGCCGATAAACCGAATGATCTATTTTTAGCCGTATAATCTATGTAAAGCCTATCGTTTTAAAACGAGGCTCGTTAACGGGATAGAGGCAACATCTGCTATAATGGATTGAATTATATTTGAAATGTTGATAGATAATTAAATTTCTGCAAATTCTAGCATTTCCTCATTATTTTCCCATAATTTTTCTAAGGTGCTTCTTTCGTGTTGCTTGTAAAAATCACATATTCAGTGTCAGGTTAAATTTGGTTTTGCACGGATGAATAGATTTTTAATAATGCATTCTGGGGAAAATGTTGAAAAAATGTTTAATTAAAATGTTCAAAACGTGCAGACAGTGGTCTTTATGTGAGCCATGGCAAATCCAATGCTGATAGATTAGCCATTCCCAAACTGCATATATTTATTCTGTAACAATTACAAAACAGTTTTTAGTTCGAACACTAGCTAGTTCGTTTAACTATCAAATTCCTTCAAATTTACGACTGAAGGAGAAATTAATGTTGTTAATAATGCTATGTTCTATTTCTTACTTTCGAAAAAAATGGGGTTTTTTTTGTAAAAACTAACGCATCCATGCGTCATTTAAACTATTTAATCGTTTGCCGAACATGACCTTCCCAATAGAAAAGGCTAGGAAGTTATTTTGATACTCACCATTTTCTCCTTTTGTCTGAGTATTTTCTTGCATTATTTTAAACAAATCCTACCTTTATCATCTCAAATTTTGTCGCCTGCAAGCATCTTCTAAAATGGGAAAGTCTAAATTTCAGCCGTTTGTTAAAGGGTTAATTGGTGTATAAGATGAACAGACTGATAAGAAGAGGTGTTATGTGTTATTGTCTACTGTAAGTGTGTCACACATTAACCCATTCCCACACATTGACGCTTTTGACACCCCACATGATAAAGCTTTTTAAAAAACATAGTGAACAATGAAGAAATTGCTTGTGGCAAATAGTTTCTTCATTTCTCGCAATATTTTCTACATAAAGAAAAAAATTGTTACATATCATTTACTTGAAATTGTCGTCAGCAATATCTTTGAATTGAGACAAGATTGAAATTTTATTTTCTGGTTATTAGTCAACCCTTTCTAACAGGAACAAAGCTTAAGATCGACTGATCAAATTTGAAAACGCTGTAAACCACAAAATTGTTGTTGATAAAGATGGCATTTGTTCACAGTAAAAAAATATTGAGACGAAAGGAGAAAACTGATTGTAATAAGAATTTTCTTCTTTTTTTCTCCATCTTTTAGATCAAGCGTTTCCAATTACGGCCTTTTTCTCAAACAAGACCTGGTTTCAACGTGTTTAATTGAAAGGGCTTGTGGAAACGTTGAAGCGAAAGAAAAAATTGCTGATAAACATCATTTTCTCCTTTTGCCTCAGTTTTTTCTAACCTGCTTGGTTCACAAATGCTTTTCTGTTCAACATTCCTGTCAGCAGTATTTAAAATAAAACGGTCAAAATTTTTGCCGTTTTTAAAAGGGTTAAGCGACGGACACCATAGGATTTGTGGCCAACCGTTTAACCCTTAGCAATAACACTTTACCAAAAGATATGAAATCCAATAATTGTTGAATTGTGCAATATTTGTTAGCCTTATGAGAATTATCTTCAAAAAGACGGGTACCTGATTTCCATGAAGAAATACGGGGACCAGTCTAGTCCTTGGGGATTTCTGTTACTAAATATAGCACTAAATAAATTTCTGAACGAGTTATCGTTCGTGATTTCATCCCCAAAAATTGGCGAAAATCATAGATGGCAGTGCGAAGTAAATTCGTTTGGCCCCAGACGGATCTTTGGACCGGAGAAAGTAAAGGAGGGAAAAATGATCAGTCTGGAACCCAGTCTAATAGCCAGACTGATCACCTATTAACCCCCGAGCAGATGACAACTGATAGCCAGATACAATATGAGGTGAGTTTTTAATACTCTGAAATGTTCTTACCTATGGAGTTGTCATTAAATTTTGAAGTCACACTTGGCTAGTACCAATTATAAAGACATGATTTTTTAAAAAAAAGTATCAATAAGCCCTGCATTTATAAGCCAAAAACAAAATTACTTTTGTAGATTCTAATTCAAAAAGTATCTAACTATTCTGAACATTTTTACAGCACCATGATGATGATCACCTACTCTCACCAGAGAAGCAGACCAATGATAGCCAGATTGATCACCTACTAGCCCCCGAGCAGATGACTACTGGTAGCCATATTGATCCCCTACCTATCCCCGAGCAGATGACCACTGGTAGCCATATTGATCCCCTACTAGCCCCCGAGAAGATGACAAGTGATAGCCAGATTGATAATAAGGTAACTCAGACCCAGGGTGTCCATAAAACCTTAAATTGTTTTTTACCCTCAAAATGTATCTTGTACCCCCAGTTTTTGCAAGCAACCTTATTTCTCTCTATTTAAGAGGGTTCAAGCATTCTGTAAAATTATGTTTTTTACCCGCAGATTTTAAAGTCGGTGGAAACCCTAAAGACCTGTACATAGTTACCTTTGAAGTTGACATTTGAAATCACTTGCTAAGAAGCATTTTTGAAGACATTTAAAGCTGCCGTATAAGTATTTATAAGCTAAGAAAAATACTTATGTTATTTAAAGAGAAACTCGCCATTCTATTTCACAGCACCATGATGATGACCACCCACTCACCACTGGTAACCATATTGATCACCTACCTGTCCCTAAGAAGATGACCATTGATAGCCATATTGGTCACCTTTCCGAGAAGATGACCACTGGTAACCATATTGATCACCCTCACGAGAAGATGACCACTGGTAACCATATTGATCACCCTCACGAGAAGATGACCACTGGTAACCATATTGATCACCCTCACGAGAAGATGACCGCTGGTAACCATATTGATCACCCTCACGAGAAGATGACCGCTGGTAACCATATTGATCACCCTCACGAGAAGATGACCACTGGTAACCATATTGATCACCCTCACGAGAAGATGACCACTGGTAACCATATTGATCACCCTCACGAGAAGATGACCACTGGTAACCATATTGATCACCCTCACGAGAAGATGACCACTGGTAACCATATTGATCACCCTCACGAGAAGATGACCACTGGTAACCATATTGATCACCCTCACGAGAAGATGACCGCTGGTAACCATATTGATCACCCTCACGAGAAGATGACCACTGGTAACCATATTGATCACCCTCACGAGAAGATGACCACTGGTAACCATATTGATCACCCTCACGAGAAGATGACCACTGGTAACCATATTGATCACCCTCACGAGAAGATGACCACTGGTAACCATATTGATCACCCTCACGAGAAGATGACCACTGGTAACCATATTGATCACCCTCACGAGAAGATGACCACTGGTAACCATATTGATCACCCTCACGAGAAGATGACCACTGGTAACCATATTGATCACCCTCACGAGAAGATGACCACTGGTAACCATATTGATCACCCTCACGAGAAGATGACCACTGGTAACCATATTGATCACCCTCACGAGAAGATGACCACTGGTAACCATATTGATCACCCTCACGAGAAGATGACCACTGGTAACCATATTGATCACCCTCACGAGAAGATGACCACTGGTAACCATATTGATCACCCTCACGAGAAGATGACCACTGGTAACCATATTGATCACCCTCACGAGAAGATGACCGCTGGTAACCATATTGATCACCTACCTGTCCCGGACAAACTGACCACTGATAGCAAGACTGCTGATAAGGTAACTCAGAATTTTACTTACCTTCTTGCCATTTGAATTCACTAGTAAATGAGTGACTAGTAACAATTTTGATGACATTTATGCCATAAAAAGGTAAGTATATCTTATAATGAATCCTAGGATAGCTTACAGAATCTACTATACATCTAATAGTTAACTACTTTTACACAAAATTACGTTTGTACTTTAAAAACATCTAACCATTCTGAATATTTTACAGGACCATGTTGACCACCTCCTTGCCACTGCGAAGATGACCAGTGACCAGTTGTCGACTTCCCCTACCCACACAGCGACAGGGGCTGACACTAGTACAAGGTCAGTGTATAACATTCGTATTCTTGACATTAGTAATGGATCACAATCGGATTAAGTGTAATAAGTAACAAAATGAAAACTATTACAGCATACCATTGATCAAATTATTGCAACAATACAGCTGCATTGATTGTTGCCTTCTTGGATGAAAAAGATGTCCATAGATACTGAATAAGTTTAGGTTTCTATGGGATCTTTGTTCCTTTTGTGACAATAAGATGACCAAATATTCAAGTTGTGGCATTTCCACCCTGCTAATACTGCTTAAAATTTGTTAACTGGCACATTAAGATAATTTCCAGCTATTCCTTTGCTTATTGCTGTTATACTAACATCAAAAAGCATGTCATGTTTCTCTGTAGATTTAGTGTAGGAACCAACGTTTTAATTAAACATGGTTCCCAGATACTAAAGGCTGTTGTGAGTATTTTAATTTGAATTTTTTGTTCGTGTATTTATATGAAGTTGAAATTTCAGGCTCAGTTATGTTTGAGTTTTGAGGTTTATACGCTGTTTTCAACTGTCAGGGTCATATCGCGACGGCTGGAGCACCTACCCATGGATTCCTGTTATTTCTCAAACCAGTACTACCACAACATCCTTACCGAGCCTCCAGCTGCTTGCCCTCTTAGGTTCACGATTTCAACCCATTGGTGGGTGACAATTTTGTCAGAAAGGGTATTTGCTGCGGCCGGGTATCGAACCCGGGACCTCTCAAATGACAGGCAGATGCTCGAAGTTTTGTAAAGTTGCGGTCCTCATATTATTAATGAACTTGTGTGAGTTTGTTCTGTGTTGTTACATTTTTTTGACAGTTTGTTTCCGCATTGTTACAATTTTAAGATAAACTTAATTAAACTGATCAAATAAAAACTTTTATATTTGCCCCATTGACAACATATCAAAATCCTCACAGGCTTCTGACTCAGCTTGCCATGTCTGTTTTTACTTCTTTTCAAAGTGATGCTGTGGGTAGGGTTTCAAACCTGATTGTGTCATTTCTTAATCCTTGCTTATTCTATTTTTACAATAAATTTAATGGAACTTTTTAATGCATCAAGACTTTCATTTCAATTTCCATAACTTGAAATTGTAGCTGTTTGTTTTCTTAAACTATGTAGATGATCTTACATGATTGGTCATTTCATATGAAATTTATGAAACAAGTCCTTGGCGAGTTTCATTTATTTCATATGAAATGACCAGGAGTGTAAGATTCTGTTTATTATATGACATTTTATACTATGATTTAATCGGCTTTAAGTTTGATAAACACGTAAAAGAAAATCGATTGTTGACACAGACATCGTCATGAAGTTACTATTTTTCGCAAAAATGGTATCACACTAGTGGTCATACCAAAAATATGACATAACGTTATCCACTGAATAACAGCGACGTCAGTACAAATGTATATTCCCTTATAATTAATTCAGTTTCTGTGGACAACCTCAATCACTTTTTAACATGCCAGTAACAGTATAGCTAATGCTGGAAACACTTATTCAGTGACAATTATCTTTATATTTTCAGATTGTTCCAGCTCCTGATAAACATGGATCTAAGGGGATGTGGGTAAAATTCTATCAGCAGTTGAAAAAGAACAGATGGCATCTAGAGGAAAAACTGTTTTACGTGTTCACCTCTGACATTATTGAAGAAATTCCATCCCCAGCATTAGTCGCGGCTGGTTCAAGATTTTACTATGTGTTTTAAACCTTTCCGAAACGACAGTTTTAGGGTGGTCCAATTTAAAGCTGCTACAGACAACAAAATGCATGTTTTGAAAACAGAATTTGTGTAGAGGAAAGCAAAGGAAATATTGAGGCAAAAAGAGAAACTGCTGTTTATCAGAAGTTTCTTCCTTTGTCTCAATATGTTCCCAAGCCTTTTCTATTAAGGACGTCAGAACCATGTCTTGTTTGGAAAGGGTTAAAGTTTATTTTATAAAGTTGCTACTTTGAGCTAGACAAAATTCAATGTTTACATCTCATGGTAGATGGTTGCAAAATGGCTTCGCTAAAATACCAAAGAGAACAAGCCACAGCATGACATTTTCTACGATTAACAGAAGAGGCCTGCACAAATGCATCTTCATAACATCGTAAGCTGATAAGGTTTTGCTCTGCATAACTTTGTTTAAGTTTGGGTCCTTAGCTACCAACAGTGTGCAAAGTAAAGTGTCAGATCAAAATGCCTGGATGTGTAGACTGATCCAAGTGTACAAATTGTTGGGCTCAATTTGGGACATGTCATTATCCAGGTTATTAAACCTTCATCAAAGTGTTGATTATGATTTTGTAGTCCTTTGAGATCACTGAGCCCAGATCATGAGATGTTGTTGAAGTTTAAAATTATTTGTCGGTCACTGATCAGGTCTGACAAGCCTATACATCAGGATAACAAACATACATATATGATGAATACCCAGATAAACCCCACTTTGTATAGGTGGAAATGGGGTTTATAGGGGTATACATTATATTATTTTTATTTCTGCTCTAAAACCTATGACAAGCCATTTCAATTAGTATCCACAATGTATATTTTGAGCAGAAATAAGAAAATTATTAACATTTTTCATCTAACAATCTTCATTATAGCATCTATAAAAAAAAACCAACACATTCGTATAGGCATTTTTCCATAATGAAAGGCTGTTTTTTTTCAGACGTTGTGACTTATAAGTAAGAGATTAATTACATGTAAAGTGGGGGGGCAAGCAAGGACACCAACAACTCTTGAGCTTGGTTGTAAATAAAGATTCATGAAATGCATTCTACACCATCCTGAGATTTTTATGTCCCCGTATCGAAATATCGGGAGCATATTGTTTTACTCATGTCCGTCTTTCTATTCTGTCTGTCCGAAAACTTAACATTTTGCTATTTCTCCAATAGTATTTGACATACAAAGCTGAAATATGGCATGTAACCTTTTAATGATATTTATCTGTACCATACAATATGAGCAATATGAGCTTCCTCAAGGTCATCTGGTAGCTCTTATCAACACTTTACATGAAAACTTATCAGTTCAGAAAAATAGCCATTTCAGGGGCATTCGTGTTTCACAAACATATTTCGTTTTCAGTGATATTATAGGTCCAAATTTGGAACCTTTCCCAATGGAATTTAGCAGTAGGTTGCTAATTTTCCAATCAGAATGGTCCTAGGGACTCTTTCCAAAATTTTGGGAAAAGGCCCTAGGACTATTCTAATTGGGAAATTAGCAATATTCTGCTAAATTCTATTGGGAAACCTTCAGAATTCGGGCCTTTGATATCCATGAGAAAAAATAGAATCATCCTTATCATAGTTTTTTGATAAGCAAATATGTTGAAATGTTAATTAAAGTTCCTTTCGCAGTTCACTTATTTTGGTTTGTCGGTTTTTACATCCTACGATAAAGATTACTCTGAATAGAGTATAAAATCTACTTTGCTCACACTATTTCATATGGTTTGTTACAACATGTGACGGTTTTGGATATAACAAGGATCATTGCTTGCCCAAAAAAGGTTAATAAAGATTCAAAAGCACCATGACTGTCCATCACTGACATTAGCACACCATTCATCTGTCTCACTCTGACATTAGCACTGATAATTCCATCCAGCACTGACATTAGCACTACATTTATTTGTCCCACCATGACATTAGCACTTTTGGTTCCGTCTTACTCTGACATTAGCATTTTGTTCTTCTGTCCAACTCTGACATTAGCATTTTTTCGTCTGTCCAACTCTGACATTAGCAACAAGCTTTGAGTCCAAAACTGACATTAGCAATAATAATTTCTGTCTCAAATATGACATTAGGAACACATGTTGTTCCATTTAAAGTTTGACTTGGGCTTGTGCGCAATTAACAATTCTCACAAATAAATGCATTTAGAGATGCTTTACAATAAAAAGTACCTTTTAAACATTTAAGATCTTATTTACATTGAAAAAATGTAAAAATGATGTTGCTAATGTCATGATTTTCTGTCCAATTTTTCCGTCCAATTCTGACATTAGCTACAGAAAAATTAAAAGTTGAATTAAATCATTATTTTGATATGCCGTGTTAAAGTTTCAGTTGTTTTGACTTTATTTGAGTAAAAGCAATCAAATGAAACACTAACTTTCCCAAAATAAAGCATTTTAAATTTGGGTCTCAGGGTTGAGTTTTGGTGTGCTGTTATGTGGACACTGTCCTATTATGTAGATAGATAGGAGCTTTCTTTATCTTAGAAGTCAAAGTCATATATTGCTTCATAAGATTAAAGTCACGTGGTTAACCTGTCAAACGATAATATTTTCTATCATAGAAACTAGAAACCGTACATGTATGTAAATAAAAATAAATCTAGTCTAAATTTCCAGTCTAAAGTATTTCCGTCTACATAAAATTATGGCAGACCCAAAATACGCAAAATTACCGGGAATCGTAAGTTTTCTGTCGTTGAAAATTAATTTGAATGAAATATTCTGAATTTTAACACATCTATGCAACTGTTGCATACTGTTTTATTCAGAATAAGAACTCAAAAATCGACTAATTATGTGTCATAGTAATATAGTACTCGCACTAAACATTGTATTCGGATAGATTTAATTTTGTAGAAAATGATTAGCATTTGCGCCAGGAATTGTCGGTAGATATTAATTAATTAAATTCATTATTGTCATAGATATGAATGCAACACTTGCTTTTACAAACAAGATCTTGTTTTGGCATGCCTGTAGCGGAGGTCCCATTCACGTAAAGAAAAAAATCATGCACGCAATTTTCATCCTGCGGGGGCATGCACGCACTGATTTTCTAGAAGGAAAATTTAAATTTTGTAATGAAAAAATCACTGCAATCGGTGATAAAGGCTGTGAAATCTCACACGAATATGTTTATTATGTATCGCGCAACGCTTCATTGTTTACATGTAGCCTGACATCCCGTAGTTTCAATAGCCTTATCTAAAACCATGTGCTTGTGTATTTACAAACTGATTTTATAAAATTCTGACCATCTCAATAGATTCAAGAACCAAAGTTCTAGACATAAAAAATAGAAAACAACATTTGTAAACAGACTAACAAAATAGATTGGCCATAATATTCGGTAGCAAGATAACTCGTACCAAGTCAAACTCGTACCAAATCCAACTCGTACCATTTTAGTCAACTCGTTCCGAATTTTAGTCAACTCGTACCAAATTTTGGTCAACTCGTACCAAAAAGGGAAAAATGCAGGAGTCAACTCGTACCTTTTTTTAAATAACTTTTCCCCCCAAATGTTCTCTATATAGCCTATTTGTGTACGTATTTATTTGCTAGCATCGGAATTAACATTTGTTATCCAGAAATGCTATTGAAAGACTTTGTTAACGTTTTTACTGTAAGAAAACATCAATATAAACCTTTATTAGCTCAAAATTTGACTGAATACATGTACAAATATTTAGTGAAATCGTATTTTCATTTAAATCCTTATAAGATCAAAATTTTGACCGAATACAAATATTTAGTGAAATCGTATTTTCAACTTTTTTTTTAAAAAATGTATGCATAGATAACAATGATAAAACATTTAAGAACAAAGAGAAAATGGCGAATATTACAATTTTCTCATTTCCCTTTTTGTTTTTTCCCCAGGTATCATTGACAAGATATTGAGATTGAAATTGTTGTTGGGATCGAACTGAGGAAGAAGAAATCAACAACTCCGTATTTTTTTAAATGTCTCTATTCATTAGAATTTCATATATTTAACAATATAAACTTTTAATCCATTACCAGACAACAAATTCAAAGATGTGGCAGACGACAATTTCAAGTTAAGGAAACTTTTAAAAATGTTTGGGAAAACATTGAGGCTAAAGAAGAAAATTTAACTGCCCATTATTTTATCGATGAGGTAAAGGGTAGTCAATAGCCACGCGTCAGTAAATAGTAACCATGCGTCCTAATTAAAGTAGCGTGTGATTCACACCCTTAGTATTGGAAAAAAAGGTTAAATAGAAGGTTTATAAAATGTCACCAAGTGGTATTCTTACCAATTTCTTCAATACTCGTATTAATTTTACAGCAGACGAGTCCGAATCTTTATTCAGAATGTTGTATTTAAATTTACTGTGAGTTGTTTTATCATATACTTTTACATTGTGTTTACCTCATTTAATCGATCAACTATTACCTGGTAACCATGTGATGAAATTAGAGAAACTTTAAAAACCAGACTATTATCATTGCTTTCTCCATAACAAATCCTGTCCCTAGAAGAACCCTATCATAAATAATCATTTTAGTCCTATCAGCTTGATTTGGGGTCCTGTTATACTGAGATAAAGGGTAAACAGTATCCACGCGTCAGTAAACAGTAGCCACACGTCATATCATGTAATTGAATTTGAAGTAGCGTGTGATTCACACCCTTAAATTCGTTCAAGATAGGGTAAAATAAATTATTTACCGTTTTACAAACAATACCTGGTTTTGAAGACCTTAATGAAATAGGCTTGTGGGAAAATGTAAAGTTCACTTCGAACCGCTCCCTATTCAAGTCCCATGCCTGAAAGATACGGCCGTTGAGGGACCTGCACTTCTTACGTTGTACTCGTCGCAGCTGCATCTCCGACACCATGGAGACCTGCCTCTTCACCAGTGAAGCACACATAATTAAGTGTAACAATAAGAGAATATGCCGCCTTTAGATCTATGTGGCATCATTGTTATGTCGTCCAATGAACAACTATATTAATTAAAAGATTCACGTGTTTCTAGTTAGGGATTAAAATGTGAACTTTCTCGCTTTGATAATATTTTCTTTCTGTCGGCGTGCTTCTCTGTAACTATTATATGTATTCTTCCCTCTTTATACAAGAAAACATCATCATATCTGAAAAAAGAGAAAAATAACGATTATTGAACTTATATGAAATATGAAGATTAACTATCTATTTTTTTTTTGGGGGGGGGGGGGATGAAAAACTGAGATAAAAAAGGTACGAGTTGACTCCTGCATTTTACCATTTTTGGTACGAGTTGACTAAAATTTGGAACGAGTTGACTTAAATGGTACGAGTTGGATTTGGTACGAGTTTGACTTGGTACGAGTTATCTGTAAACCATAATATTCAAAGCATGTCATCACGCGGCGTCAAGGTGAGGCTCTCATCATTCCGATAGGGCTTTGTTTTTGTTTCTATTTAAAGCACTAGGATGACCTAATAACAATCGCAATTTTTTGGATTGAGACTCGCTCAACCGTGGAGAAAATCAAGCGTCTTGAAAACTTTTCTAGGATGGAAAGAGGCTTGGATAAGGTTGAATGATTTTTACCCTGACCTTGATTTTCTAGTTTCTGTTTTGTTTTGCAAAAAATATAGTTTGTTCATGTAAAAATCAGTTGTCTCCAAATTTCTTTGACCAAAGACTTTGTTTGCAGCAACAGCATTTAGATGCACAGGGAATGGTACTCAGATTGTAAGCACTTCTGAATATCACAAGGCTATCGAAACCATGTCACCTATCGAAAGCATGAGAGGAAAGGATATTGAATTTTACGATGGTTTATTTCTATGTACACGGTCTACGAAATATATCCCAGTGTACTTAGTTCCAACGCATCTAAGAAACAATCAATGATTAAGAAATCAAGAACAAATGAAAAACATTTTTTTACCTTTGCAAAATAAAGTTTATTCATTCATTCATCTCTCAGAAACTTTTTGATATCACTAAAAACTTTTTTGAATTGAAAAATCTAAAAAAATATCGGGTAGTGGGTTCCAATATGGCGGAATGAGAGTACAGAGAAACGACGCTTTTGATTGGTTTCTATATTTAGCTTTACAAAAACGAAAGTACAATTCTCTTTTCACTCTGAGAAACCAGGACATCATATTAGGAAACGATATATGTGAAAATAATTTATGAATTAATAAAGATGTGCGTATCAACTATGCAGGGATAAAGGGGCCTCTATTGAACCACTACACAGCAGTATGGAATTCTAGAACCAACCCTTAGATACAAAATTTCGGGAAGGCTTTACTTACGAGGCTTTACTCATGACCAAACTGTTGTCATTGACGTAGGAGAGAAATCCCTACACTTGGCTTGAGATTTTATTTAAAGAAAACAAAGAAAAAATAGCATGAGTAAGCATTTAAAAACAACATTATTGTTAAAGGCTATTCTGTCAATGACACAAAATGGAGATAACGAGTACATCTTACTAAACAGTGAAATATTCAGTAAGAAATCACGTTACATTGTTCATGACTGCCACACAACTTTCTTAAAATAACAATATGGCTGGTGTTCGCTGGTCTGCTTTTCATTTTCATAAATTTACCGAAAATAACAATTTAAAGAATTTGGAAAAATGGTCATAAGAAAAAATAGGTATTTTTAGTGTTTCAAACAAAACATAATTGAAATAGTACTTCTAAATCCCTAACTTTCAACATTTTCGCTCCAAGGAATCTCCTTGGAATATACTGACAGACGTGCACAAGAATGACGTCATTCGGTGTTGTCTAATCAAAAGGGAGGTCAAAACAAAAATGGCGTCGTAATAAAGATGCGTCGAAATAAAGTACTCGATGATAACTGTTCTGTCTTGGTAGTCTGGTTTAAGTGCTTCAACTACTATTAATGGAAACATATTTGTATCTTTGAGTTTCTTCATTTCAATTCCAATCATCTTTCAGGATGTAAATTCCCCAGACGTGTATGAGACCAGTGATTTGCCAGAAGATGACCAGGCTTTAAGAAATGATACGGTAAGCCCTTTAGGTAAACCCTTTCACAAATAAGAACTGCTGTTGATGCCCCCAACAGAAATTGTTTTGGAAAACATTGAGGCAAAAGAAGATTTTCTTCTTTTGCCTCAATATTTTCTGTGCTATGATGTAAGCAAATCCCTTTTTTGTTGTATGGGAAAGGGTTATTAATCCTGGTGTCTTTTGACACACTCAGTGGAATAGCTGTTTGAAAACATGTACAGTCGGCTAAAGAAGAAAATGCTGCTATTAAACATAATACATGTATAGTTTTCAGATTCCCGCCAAAGAGTAAAAAATATATCAATTTACTAATTATTGGTTATGCAGACCAAAACAAAACCATATCGATGATAATCAGTATTTTGATGTAATATTGACAAGACGATTTGCACATGCGTCTCTACAATAACATGTTTTTATAGGTAAAAGGTTTCTTTATAAACATCACAATAGCGTTGGAGACCTGTACTCCTTTTGCCTCAGTATTTTACTACCGTACGCTGTAATCATAATGGACACAAATATTTTCATCACAAAATGCAAAAACAAGATTTAGCCCTCTGTATAATTTAGTAGATGTAAAGTTAGATAAACTGAAAGAAATTCAAATTATTCTTGGATATACTTTATCTTGACATTTGAATGGGATTGAGCAAATTATTTTAATGAAAAAGTTAAACTTTTGTACTGGGAATCTTCTTTCCATACTTGAGGAAAAATATACTTTTTTTCGCATCGGGAATGGCTCCGTTTTACAGACCCACGCAAAGAAGGAAGAAAAGCACTGGAAGTTATGCTGCTACTGCTCCCCCTTTCTTCTGGGTTGAGCATTTCCTGCTCCCTTTTTATGCTCCCCGAAAAAAGTTTTGGGAGAGCATATAGTAGCCACGCTGTCCTTCCGCCTGTTCGTCCGTCCACAGCCAGATCTTGGCAACCGTTGGACAAAATTCAATGAAACTTCACATGTGAACTCTCTAGGATAATCCCTAGAAATATTTACTCCGTTTTGAATTTGAGGCTGTGTCATGGAAAAAGGGGCCTTAATGTAAAAATTAGTTTTTCTCTAATTTCTTTTAATCTTAGGGGCAGAATTTAATGATTTTTTTTTTTCTCCGTTTCGTGATTTGAGGCTGTGTCATGGGAAAAGGGGCCTTAATGTAAAAATAGTTTTTCTCTTATTTATATTCATCTTAGGGACAGAATTTAATGAATTTTGTACTAATGTGATAAATGAGATGTTCAAGACCTTTTTCTTTAGATGATGTGTGTACAAAAAGTCTGTCATGTGAAAAGGGGGCTTAATGTATGATAGCATCTTTTATTTTCCCTTGTAGCAGGAAGAAGTACAGAATGAGGCCATAGAAAATGTACAACTCAGTACAGATGAGGCTTACAAAAAGTTTAAAGGAAAAGGAGTAGAAGGACCAGATATAGGTATAGTTTTCTCCTAACTTGTTCCCAATTAACCCTTTCCCAAACAAGACCTGGTTTTGACGCCCCTATATGGAAATGCCTTGGGAAAACATTGAGGCAAAAGAACAAAATGCTGATAATCAGCATTTTCTCCTTTTGCCTCAATATTTTCTGTGTTATAATTTGCACATATCCAATCTTTTTTAACATCCATTTTGTGATCTGAGGCAGTTTTCAAATTGGAACAGTCAAAATTTTTGACATTTGGGAAAGGGTTAAGCAGTGCTAGCCTACAGATAAGAAGGTGTTATTGCTTTGCAAAACACAATATTCTATTTGTTGTTTATCAAATGGTATGTTGTGGGTACTCATTGGAAACACCTCAAGTAAAGTCTTAATCCTTTCCGAAATTAATCCTGAGGGATAAAAGGTTTTGACATCCCTAATGGAAAACCTTGTGAAAATATTGCAGAATTTTCTTCTTTTGTCTCAATGATTTCTTTGCTGTTCTGTACATATAATGATGTCATCACTACCAACCCCCATTTGTCCTCTGTCACAGCTTTCAATTGGGTAGAGTCCAAAACTTGCCATTTGGAAAAGGGTTAAATATCTTTAAACCTTTCCCAAACGACAAATTTTGGGGTGATCTACTTCAAAAACTGCCAAATAAGACAAAATTGAAGTTATTAAAGATAGAATTTGTGTAAAATATGGCAAACTGAAAGAAAATATTGCGACAAAAGGAGAAACTGCTGGTTATCAGCAGTTTCTTCTTTTGGTTCAATGTTTTCCAAAGCCTTTCCTATTAGGGACTTCAAAACCAGGTCTTGTTTGGGAAAGGTCTTGTTTGGGAATATGGAATTGTGAACAATTTCTTGACTAGAATCTTTAAAGTTCCTTAGACTAAACCATTGTGAAATGTCGAAATCTTTGACTTGTACAAATTCAAAGATGGTCTTTCTGGGCAGAATTTAACATTGCACATATTCCCTAATGTTTTCCAAAGCCTTTATCTTGTTGTGTAATAAGAAGCATCGGTATGTGGGAATGGGTTAAAGAAAAAGATTGTACATGGAACTTTCATAATGTTTTTATGCTCCCGGAAGGGACAGCATATAGTCGCCACTTTGTCCGTCTGTCCTGTCCGTCCTTCCGTCCGTCCGTCCATCCGGAGCGATTTCTCCATAACCCTTTAGCCAAATCAAATGAAACTTACCATGTGAACTCCCTATGACACAATGCCGATGTACTTTTCCCGTTTTTTGGATTTGAGGCCTTGTCATGGAAAAAGGGGACTTAAGGTAAAATACAGTTTTTCTCTAATTTCTCCTGGTCTAATGGTTAGAATTTGATGACATTTCATATTTGAGTAGCAAATCAGATGCCCTTGACAATAAAGTACTCTCCATGGCATACATTTATTGTGACAATGCCTTATTCGGGTAGCATTGTCCGTCTCTGACGGCCCTTGTATTTCTGTATTTCAGATTTTTCAGACAGAATTAGTGCCAGTAGAAGGA
Source organism: Fragum sueziense (assembly GCA_963680895.1). Taxonomy (NCBI): domain Eukaryota; kingdom Metazoa; phylum Mollusca; class Bivalvia; order Cardiida; family Cardiidae; genus Fragum; species Fragum sueziense. Next base: position 47,772 of record CAVMGG010000755.1, read on the forward strand.
CAGGCTATGATGCTAAAGTGGAATATGAGCTGGTGAGTGCACAGCTACAGATGAAAGGGGGGATGGCTTTACAAAAACCAATATTACATTAACCCTTTCCCAAACGGCAAAATTTTAAGGTGATCCACTTCAAAAACTGCCACAACGACAAAATGGAAGTTATTAAAGGTAGAATTTGTGTAAAATATGGCATAGAAAATATTGAGACAAAAGGAGAAACTGCTGGTTATCAGCAGTTTCTTCTTTTGTCTCAATGTTTTCCCAAGCATTTTCTGTAAGGGACCTCAAAACCAGGTCTTGTTTCAGTTTGGGAAAGCGTTAATTGTTCATTATACCTTATGTTGTGGGTACTCATTGTAATCGTCTCACCGAGCACCCACAAAATAGGATTAGAAATAACAAATTTAAATGTCTTCAATCTTCACGTCCTCTCATCTTTTGCATAGGGGTCTGTTATTTGACCCTTGACACCTTCTAGTCTTTACTAATGACAAGGGAATTTTCTACCTTTACTCAGATCGTCACCCCCTCTATCCCAAAATATCCTGGAACTTTTTCAAATTACCAGATAATCTGTCCAATCTTTCGTTTACTAAGAGCCAACATATTTTTCTTCAAAGAAAATGCAATTGTTTTGGGGTGGGTAATGAAGTCTGACTGCTACAATGGCTCAAAGTTGAAATTTCCATTGAGGTTTTGCTTCATTTACACTACCAAGTTCAGTCGATTTCAAGATATGAGCACGCTTGAGATCGAACAGAGTGCCCTTTAAACTGCATGAACACTAAAAGCAAGTCTAAATATAACACTAAACTGTCACATTTGTCTTCTCTAATGACTTAGAATCAAACATTATACGATTTTTCCGTTCAGCTAAAGTATTGACATGAAAGTAGACATCTTGAAAAGGTGACATAATTGGCGACAAATAATTTCATTGGTCGACTCGTTTCTGTCAACTTGTTCGTACATGCCCCGAAAATTGAGGCACCACTACTAGCGCTAGCGCCACAAGCTTGACTAAATGTGTTTTAAATAATCTACATTCTTATAATCTTCTCTTTACTGCTGAAAAAAAATAACATGAGCGAACTTTTCTAACTTTCCTTTGTCTCCGTAAGCTAGATGTTTAAATACCTACTGGTTCCCACTCTTACATCATGAAACTGTTTAAAAATATCTTTAGAAATCGAGTACCAATCTCGCGCGAGACTGTCAAAACGATAGTCAGCCAATGAAATCATTCACCGCTAATTACGTCACCAAAAACGTGACATTGATTATCCAATGAAATTACCCATTGTTACATCTGACCCAGATTGGCAGTTTCCTTTTGAAAATTTGACAACAAACCTCAAAATCACGGAATTCTCAAGTATTTGTGTTTGTAGAAGACGAATGTGACAGGTCAGTGTTTGATTTAAACTTGCTTTAGGTGTTCACGCAGTTAGAATGACGTTCTGTTTGATCTCAAGCGTGTTAATATTTTGAAATCGACTGAACTTGGTAGTATAAATGAAGCAAAGCTTCGATGGAAATTTCAACTTTGAGCCATTGTAGCAGTCAGACTTTGTTACCCACCCCCAAACAATTGCATTTTCTTTGAAGAAAAATATGTTGGCTCTCGGTTAATGAAAGATTGGACAGATTATCTGTTAATTTGAAAAAGTTCCACCATATTTTGTGGTAGAGGGGTGACGATCAGATTGAAGGAAGAGAAATCCCTTGTGATAAAGAATAGTCTAGATAGTGCCAAGGCTCAAATTACGGACCCCTGTGATCTTTTGCTTTGTAAGTGGATATATACTAACTGTTAAAAATATGACAAAATTTATTTCAAGTTGAGAAACATTTCAGGCATATCAGTCAACTACATGTATATGTATAATTAACTCATTACCAGATTATTAAACTTTCTTTAATGCTTTTCGGTGGATTATCGGAAAATAACGGTAGATTATCATTTTGATAAATTCACCGCCTATCCAGCGAAATTATCAAAAACTTGTGCCCGGCTTTCGTTCATTTCACCCTATCTGACATTATACAAGCCGGGCCAAATAAGTGACGTCATCATAAGCGTTGCATAGCAGTCACGTGCAAAATGACACGCTCTAAGAAACTTTGTCATAAAATAGTGTTTTGTCTAATTTCTGCATTAAAGAAATAGAATAATCGTTTGTTTTTCGTGTAAGATCAATTATATTTCATTTTGTGAACAACGAAAGCTACATTTTCACTCGTGGCTTCGCCACTCATGAAAATAAAGCTTTTGTTGTTCACTCAATAAAATCTAAATCGATCTTAAACTGAAACAAAAGATTATCTTCTATACATTCTGCGTATTCCTCTTTACAACAGATAGGTGAGGGTACAGGAAAGATAGAATCTCCACAACAGAAGTATTTACGTTTACAACACGAGATCCGAGAACTGACAGAGGACGTCGGGAAAATTAAGGTAAATGGAATCACTTATCCAATGTCATACAATCATGGTATTGTCTTGGTATTGTAGGGCTGATATTACTTACATATTGGTTTATATATTTCTCTTGCAAGTTAAACTCCTTTTGAAAAGTAATGGCTTATAATGACAGATAGTGTAGACTTGGATCAGAAAGCATATCCCAGGATAAGTAATGGTTTGCATTGTGTTAATAAGGTGCTGGTCAAACAACTACAGCATCTGCATGACCTGTAGCCAAGTCTGGATAGCTCAGTCGGCAGCGTTGGAGTCTGTCAATCCAGGGGTTGTGAGTTTGAACCCAGCTCAGCTAGTATCCATTCTTAAATTTGACAAGACATTTGTCTCTCACCAATGGGTGAGAATCATCTATGTGAGAGGGCAGCCGGAGGCTTGGTTTGGCTATTGTGGTAGTACTGGTCAGAGAGATAACAGGAACGATGGTTAGGTGCTTCAGTTTTCGCAATTAAAAACGGCTTTTAACCCCAATAAATCAAGCTGCAACACCTGTCACTGGAATTAAACTGCTACATTTTTAGCTCACCTGAGCACGAAAAGTCTCATGGTGAGGTATTGTGATACCGCTGTGTCCGTCGTCAGTCGTGCGTCATGCGTCAACCTTTGGCTTGTGTGCACTCTAGAGGCCACATTTTTTTGCCCAATCAACCTGAAATTTGCTCAGAATGATTGTCTTGATGAAATCTCGGACAAGTTTGAAATTGGGTCATCTGGGGTCAAAAACTAGGTCACAGGGTCAAATCTTAGAAAAACCTTGTGTGCACTCTAGAGGCCACATTTTTTGCCCAATCAACCTGAAATTTGCTCAGAATGATTGTCTTGATAAAATCTCGGACAGGTTTGAAATTGGGTCATCTGTGGTCAAAAACTAGGTCACGGGGTCAAATCTTAGAAAAACCTTGTGTGCACTCTAGAGGCCACATTTTATGCCCAATCAATCTGAAAATTGATCAGAATGATTGTCTTGATCAAATCTTGGACAAGTTTGAAATTGTGTCATCTGGGGTCAAAAACTAGGTCACGGGGTCAAATGTTAGAAAAACCTTGTGTGCACTCTAGAGGCCACATTTTTTGCCCAATCAACCTGAAATTTGCTCAGAATGATTGTCTTGATAAAATCTTGGACAAGTTTGAAATTGGGTCATCTGGGGTCAAAAACTAGGTCATGGGGTCAAATGTTAGAAAAACCTTATGTGCTCTCTAGAGGCCACATTTTTTGCCCAATCAACCTGAAATTTGCTCAAAATGATTGACTTGATGAAATCTCAGACAAGTTTGAAATTTGGTCATCTTGGGTCAAAAACTAGGTCACAGGGTCAAATCTTAGAGAAACCTTGTGTGCGCTCTAGAGGCCACATTTTTTGCCCAATCAACCTGAAATTTGCTCAGAATGATTGTCTTGATGAAATATCGGACAAGTTTGAAATTGGGTCATCTTGGGTCAAAAACTAGGTCACAGGGTCAAATCTTAGAGAAACCTTGTGTGCGCTCTAGAGGCCACATTTTTTGCCCAATCAACCTGAAATTTGCTCAGAATGATTGTCTTGATGAAATATCGGACAAGTTTGAAATTGGGTCATCTGGGGTCAAAAACTAGGTCACTGGGTCAAATCTTAGAAAAACCTTGTCTGCACTCTAGGGGCCACATTTTTTGCCCAATCAAATTGAAAATTGATCAGAATGATTGTCTTGATAAAATCTCGGACAGGTTTGAAAGTGGGTCATCTGGGGTCAAAAACTAGGTCACGGGATCAAATCTTAGAAAACCTTGTGTGCACTCTAGAGGCCACGTTTTTTGCCCAATCAACCTGAAAATTGATCAGAATGATTGTCTTGATAAAATCTTGGACAAGTTTGAAATTGGGTCATCTGGGGTCAAAAACTAGGTCACGGGGTCAAATGTTAGAAAAACCTTGCGTGCACTCTAGAGGCCACATTTTTTGCCCAATCAACCTGAAATTGGCTCAGAATGATTGTCTTGATAAAATCTTTGACAAGTTTGAAATTGGGTCATCTGGGGTCAAAAACTAGGTCACGGGGTCAAATGTTAGAAAAACCTTGTGTGCACTCTAGAGGCCACATTTTTTGCCCAATCAACCTGAAATTTGCTCAAAATGATTGACTTGATGAAATCTCAGACAAGTTTGAAACATGGCTACTGGGGTCAAAAACTAGGTCATGGGGTAAAATCTTAGAGAAACCTTGTGTGCACTCTAGAGGCCACATTTTTTGCCCAATCAACCTGAAATTTGCTCAGAATGATTGTCTTGATGAAATATCGGACAACTTTGAAATTGGGTTATCTGGGGTCAAAAACTAGGTCACGGGGTCAAATGTTAGAAAAACCTTGCGTGCACTCTAGAGGCCACATTTTTTGCCCAATCAACCTGAAAATTGATCAGAATGATTATCTTGATAAAATCTCGGATAAGTTTGAAATTGGGTCATCTGGGGTCAAAAACTAGGCCACGGGGTCAAATCTTAGTAAAACCTTGTGTGCCCTCTAGAGGCCACATTTTTTGCCCAATCAACCAGAAATTTGCTCAGAATGATTGTCTTGATGAAATATCTGACAAGTTTGAAATTGGGTCATCTGGGATCAAAAACTAGGTCATGAGGTCAAATCTTAGAAAAACCTTTGTGTGCACTCTAAAGGCCACATTCTTTGCCCAATAAACTTTAAATTGGCTCAGAATGATTGTCCTGTTGAAATCTTGGACAATTTTGAAATTGGGTCATCTGGGGTCATAAACTAGGTCACAGGTTCAAACCTGGTTTGTACTCCTAGAAGCCCATTTTTTTGCCCTATCAACCTGAAATTAGCTCATAAATTAATAATTGTCTTGATGAAATATTGGACAACTTTGAAATTGGGTTATCTGGGGTCAAAAACTAGGTCAGGGGGTCAAATGTTAGAAAAACCTTGCGTGCACTCTAGAGGCCACATTTTTTGCCCAATCAACCTGAAAATTGATCAGAATGATTATCTTGATAAAATTCTGGATAAGTTTGAAATTGGGTCATCTGGGGTAAAAAACTAGGCCACGGGGTCAAATCTTAGTAAAACCTTGTGTGCCCTCTAGAGGCCACATTTTTTGCCCAATCAACCTGAAATTTGCTCAGAATGATTGTCTTGATGAAATATCTGACAAGTTTGAAATTGGGTCATCTGGGGTCAAAAACTAGGTCATGAGGTCAAATCTTAGAAAAACCTTGTGTGCACTCTAAAGGCCACATTCTTTGCCCAATAAACTTTAAATTGGCTCAGAATGATTTTCCTGTTGAAATCTTGGACAATTTTGAAATTGGGTCATCTGGGGTCATAAACTAGGTCACAGGTTCAAACCTGGTTTGTACTCCTAGAAGCCCATTTTTTTGCCCAATCAACCTGAAATTAGCTCATAATAATTGTCTTGATGAAATGTACAAAAAGTTTGAAATTGGGTCATCTGGGGTCAAAAACTAGGTCACTAGGTCAAATTTAAGAAAAACCTTATTTTCACTCTAGAGGCCAGAATAGTCTGAATAATTATCTTGATAAAATCTCGACAATATCAAAATTTGGTCTTCTGGGGTCCTAAACGAGGTCATGGGGTCCAGTCTTGGGGATTTTTTTTTTTGCCCAATCAAGGTGAAAATTTGTCAGAATGATTATCTTATACAGGCCACAAATCTTAGTAAAATGTGATCATTTTGGAGGCTCAGACACACCATATACAGAAAGCTATTGTGTCAGGCAGGCCCGTAGGAACAGGGGGGCTAGGGGGGCTAAACCCTTTGCAGCGTTTTCCACGGGGTCGTCGTGGTTGATCCAGCGAAAACTAGGTCTTTTTAAACAGGGTTTTTTGCATTTTTTTTCCATTTTGGACAATTCTAAGACGAAAAAAAATTTTAAAAAAAAATTTGTTGCGGGACGCCAGATTTGACGGCACCCGCTGACGGATTCCTGATTTCAGGGTTTTGCGCAAAATTTCAAAAGACGATTTCTCAAAAACTACTCGAGATATTGCATCAATTTTTTCAGAGAATATGTATTTTGATGAAATGCAGTTTTAGTGTAAATTTCAAAAGAATGTATGAAGAAATTTCGGAATTATGGCCATTTATCTAAAAAACCCGCTAGTTCCCGCAAGAAACCCGCTACCCCGATAAATTTCCGCTTGATTTTTTGCATTTTTCTTTCTACATTTTGCCATTAAAACCCTATATCATTTGAAAGGTTACACCATGATGTACATCATGGACGAATTTCGTAAAAATTCAATGACATTTGGAGGATCTAGGGGCGATAACTCGCTCTGAAACACCCCCAGAATTCGGCAATTTTGGCCTTCTTTTGTAAATTTCTTACAAAAATGTCTTTCTTGCAAGAGCAAATCATATATTTCCTTCTAGAGCATAGTTGTAACTTTGTAATAAACAAAAAATTATCGAAAAATATTAATAACTAGCCAAGAAATTTCTTTGTTAAAACACCAATTTTGGCGAAATACACGCGGAGGGGGACGATTATTTCAAAATTTCTCGAAAACCATATTGTTTATTAACTTTTTGTAAATTCATTGAAAAGGTTATGATGTTAATCTAATATTTAAAACAAAAATAGTTGTAATGAATATATAAATAAAAAAATAAAGCTAATTTTGATGTTACCAACTAAGCGAAAACGCAAATTACGCTACCCGCAATACCGATATGTCATCGCTTGATATTTTCGCGTTTTTCTTTTTACATTTTTTTTCATTTTTTTACAACGTTACACTAAAATCATTTTTTCAATTTCAGATTTAGACTTTTAACTCGCAGAAACAGTTATTTGGAACATGTCCGTTCGTTCGTCTGTCCATATGCAGAGAAAATCGGAATTATAACGATTTTCCAGTTTTCGGATGAATAATTATCATTAATTTCACGTCCATCAACGGGCCACAAATTTGTAATAAGCAATTACTAAGAACTAAATTTTGTCCAATCGGACCCTTCCTGTATGTACGCGTCAGACGGAATGGTTGTAGAGTTTGTCTGTCTGTCCATTTCGCTGTAATTGGTGCCAAAACCACGTAAAACATAATGTTCAAGTTCAAATCAAGGGTAATTGGAAACGTGAATTTCTCTTTTTCTATAAATGTTATCACTATAAATTCTTTTTAAACTTTCTTGTTAAGACATCTAACAAGGTGGACCAGTTAATCTTATAGCTGTGTGTCCGTCCGTCTGTCCGTATCAGGAGAAATTGGAATGGTAACAATCGTCCTGGTTTTGGACGAATAATTAGTCGTTTTTGCATGCCAGGCCTTTAAATTTAAATTCCATATATAGAGGACATTATAATGAAAAAGGTAGTAAAATGTGTTGCAAAATCATGTACGGATCCAAACCAAGAAGAAAATAGGTTTGACGTGTTTATCCGACTGTCTCTGAGGCTGTAATGAAGGAAAAACAGACGTAAATCGGCAGATTAAACGCTTTCTTTATTTATAATACGCCCATCAACGGGTCACACATTTTTAATAAGCAATTACTTAGGACCAAAAGGAGACCAATCGGACCCTTCCTGTATGTACGCATCAGACGGAATGGTTGTAGAGTTTGTCTGTCTGTCCATTTCGCTGTAATCGGTGCCAAAACCACGTAAAACATAATGTTCAAGTTCAAATCAAGGGTCATTGGAAACGTGAATTTCTCTTTTTCTATAAATGTTATCACTATAAATTCTTTTAAACTTTCTTGTTAAGACATCTAACAAGGTGGACCAGTTTATCTTATAGCTGTGTGTCCGTCCGTCTGTCCGTATCAGGAGAAATTGGAATGGTACCAATCGTCCTGGTTTTGGAAGAATAATTAGTCGTTTTTGCATGCCAGGCCTCTAAATTAAAATTCCATATATAGAGGACATTATGATGAAAAAGGTAGTAAAATGTTTTGCAAAATCATGTACGGATCCAAACCATGAAGAAAATAGGCTTGACGTGTTTGTCCGACTGTCTCTGAGGCTGTAATGAAGGGAAAACAGACGTAAATCGGCAGATTAAACGCTTTCTTTATTAATAATACGCCCATCAACGGGCCACAAATTTGTAATAAGCAATTACTTTGGACCAAAAGGAGACAAATCGGACCCTTCCTGTATGTACGCATCAGACGGAATGGTTGTAGAGTTTGTCTATCTGTCCATTTCGCTGTAATTGGTGCCAAAACCACGTAAAACATAATGTTCAAGGTCAAATCAAGGGTCATTGGAAACGTGAATTTCTCTTTTTCTATAAATGTTATAACTATAAATCCTTTTAAACTTTCTTGTTAAGACATCTAACAAGGTGGACCAGTTAATCTTATAGCTGTGTGTCCGTCCGTCTGTCCGTATCAGGAGAAATTGGAATGGAAGCAATCGTCCTGGTTTTGGACGAATAATTAGTCGTTTTTGCATGCCAGGCCTCTAAATTTAAATTCCATATATAGAGGACATTATAATGAAAAAGGTAATAAAATGTGTTGCAAAATCATGTACGGATCCAAACCAAAAAGAAAATAGGTTCGACCTGTTTGTCCGACTGTCTCTGAGGCTGTAATGAAGGGAAAACAGACGTAAATCGGCAGATTAAACGCGTTCTTTATTTATAATACGCCCATCAACGGGCCACAAATTTGTAATAAGCAATTACTTAGGACCAAAAGGAGACCAATCGGACCCTTCCTGTATGTACACATCAGACGGAATGGTAGTAGAGTTTGTCTGTCTGTCCATTTCGCTGTAATTTGTGCCAAAACCACGTAAAACATAATGTTCAAGTTCAAATCAAGGGTCATTGGAAACGTGAATTTCTCCTTTTCTATAAATGTTATCACTATAAATCTTTTTAAACTTTCTTGTTAAGACATCTAACAAGGTGGACCAGTTTATCTTATAGCTGTGTGTCCGTCCGTCTGTCCGTATCAGGAGAAATTGGAATGGTAACAATCGTCCTGGTTTTGGACGAATAATTAGTCGTTTTTGCATGCCAGGCCTCTAAATTTAAATTCCATATATAGAGGACATTATGATGAAAAAGGTAATAAAATGTGTTGCAAAATCATGTACGGATCCAAACCAAGTAGAAAATAGGTTTGAAGTGTTTATCCGACTGTCTCTGAGGCTGTAATGAAGGAAAAACAGACGTAAATCGGCAGATTAAACGCTTTCTTTATTTATAATTCGCCCATCAACGGGTCACAAATTTGTAATAAGCAATTACTTTGGACCAAAAGGAGACCAATCGGACCCTTACTGTATGTACGCATCAGACGGAATGGTTGTAGAGTTTGTCTATCTGTCCCTTTCGCTGTAATTGGTGCCAAAACCACGTAAAACATAATGTTCAAGTTCAAATCAAGGGTCATTGGAAACGTGAATTTCTCTTTTTCTATAAATGTTATAACTTTAAATCCTTTTAAACTTTCTTGTTAAGACATCTAACAAGGTAGACCAGTTAATCTTATAGCTGTGTGTCCGTCCGTCTGTCCGTATCAGGAGAAATTGGAATGGTAACAATCGTCCTGGTTTTGGACGAATAATTAGTCGCTTGGCTTGGCTTGGCTTGCCTTTGATTTGCTTGCCTTGGATTTGCTTGGCTTTCCTTGCCTTGCCTTGCTTTACCTTGCCTTGGCTTAACTTGCCTTGCTTTACCTTGCCTTGGCTTGGCTTGGCTTGACTTCACTTGGCTTGGCTTGGCTTGGCTTGCAATGCATTGCATTGCCTTGCCTTGCCTTGACTTGTCTTGGCTTGGCTTTGCTTAGCTGGGCTTGGCTTGGCTTGGCTTGGCTAAGCTTGGTTTGCCTTGCCTTGCCTTATCTTGCTTTGCCTTGCCATGCCTTGCCTTGCCTTGCATTGCCTTTGCTTGCCTTACCTTGCAATGGCTTGGCTTGTCTTGGCATTGCTTGGCTTGCCTTTCCTTGACTTGGCTTGCCTTGCCTTGCCTTGGCTCGGCTTGGTTTGGTTTACCTTGCCTTTCCTTGCCTTGCCTTGGCTTGCCATGGCTTTGCTTGTTTTGGCTTGGCTTGTCTTGGCTTGGCTTGCCTTGGCTTTGCTTTGCTTGTCTTGGCTTGGCTTGGTTGGCTTGGCTTGGCTTGGCTTGCATTGCCTTGTCTTGACGTGCCTTGCCTTGGTTTGGTTTGGCTTGGCTAGACTTGGCTTGGCTTGCCTTAAAATTGCCTTGCCTTGGCCGGGCTTTGCTTTGCTTGCCTTGCCTTGGCTTGCCTTTGCTTGGCTTTGCTTGCCTTATCTTGCCTTGTCTTGCTTTTCCTTGCCTTGCTTTGCCTTGCCTTGTGTTGCCTTGCCTTCAATTGGCTTGGCCTGGCTTGGATTGGCTTCCATTGCCTTGCCTTGTCTTGGCTTGGTTTTGTTTGGCTCGGCTTGGCTTGGCTTGCATTGCCTTGCCTTGGCTTGGCTTGGCTTGCTTCTCCTTGGCTTGGCTTGGCTTGGTTTGTCGTGCCTTGCCTTGCATTGGCTTGCCTTGCATTGCCTTGACTTGCCTTGCCTTGTCTTGCCTTGGCTTGGCCTGGCCTGGATTGGCTTGGCTTGCCTTTGCTTTGCTTGACTTGCCTTGCCTTGCCTTGTCTTGCCTTGGCTTGGCCTGGCCTGGATTGGCTTGGCTTGCCTTGTCGTGCCTTGCTTTGGGTTGGCTTGCTTTGCCTTTGATTGCCTTGCCTTGGCTTGCCTTGCCTTGCCTTGGATTGGCCTGCCTTGGCTTGCCTTGCCTTGCTTTTGCCTGGCTTGGGTCGGCTTGACTTGCCTTGCCTTGTCTTGCCTTGGCTTGGCCTGGCCTGGATTGGCTTGGCTTGCCTTGTCGTGCCTTGCTTTGGGTTGGCTTGCTTTGCCTTTGATTGCCTTGCCTTGGCTTGGCTTGCCTTGCCTTGGATTGGCCTGCCTTGGCTTGCCTTGCCTTGCTTTTGCCTGGCTTGGGTCGGCTTGCCTTGCTTTGCCTTGCTTTGCCTTGGCTTGACTTGGCTTCCCCTTGGCTTGCCTTGCCTTAGCTTGTCTTGCCTTGCATTGGCTTGGCTTGGCTTAGCTTGCCTTAGCTTGCCTTGCCTTGCCTTGGCTTGTCTTGCCTTGGCTTGACTTGCCTTGGATTGCCTGGGCTTCCCTTGCCTTGCATTGCATTGGCTTGGAAAGGCTTGGCTTTGGTTGTCTTGCCTTGCCTTGGTTTGGCTTGGCTCGGCTTGGCTTGGCTTGCATTGCCTTGCCTTGCCTTGGCTTGCCTTGTCTTGGCTTGCCTTGGCTTGGCTTAACCTGGCTTGGCTTTGCTCGCCTAGGCTTGACTTTGCTTGCCTTGCCTTGCCTTGGCATTGCTTGGCTTGTCTTGGATTGGCTACGCTAGGTTGGCTTAGCTTGGTTGGCTTGTCTTGTCGTGCCTTGCCTTGCCTTGGCTTGGCTTGCCTTGGCTTGTCTTGCTTTGCCTTGCCCGACCTTGCCTTGGCTTGCCTTACCTTGCCTTGGCTTACATTTGCTTTGCTTGGCTTGTCTTGGCTTGGATTGGCTTTGCTTGGCTTAACTTGGCTTGCCTTGCTTTGCCTTGTCTTATCTTGTCGTGCCTTGCCTTGCCTTGGCTTGGCTTGGCATGGCTTGACTTGGCTTCCCCTTGGCTTGCCTTGCCTTGCCTTGGCTTGCCTTGCCTTGGCTTGTCTTGCCTTGCCTTGGCTTGGCTTAGCTTGCCTTAGCTTGCCTTACCTTGCCTTGTCTTGCCTGGGCTTCCCTTGCCTTGCATTGCCTTGGCTTGGATAGGCTTGGCTTTGCTTATCTTGCCTTGCCTTGCCTTGGCTTGGCTTCGTTTGGCTTGGCTCGGCTTGGCTTGGCTTGCCTTACCTTACCTTACCTTGCCTTGGCTTGGCTTGGCTTGGCTTGGCCTGGCTTGCCTTGCCTTGACTTGCCTTGTCTTGGCTTGACTTGGCTTAACCTGGCTTGGCTTTGCTTGCCTAGGCTTGACTTTGCTTGCCTTGCCTTGCTTTGGCTTGGCTTTGCTTGTCTTGGATTGGCTACGCTTAGTTGGCTTGGCTTAGCTTGGTTGGCTTGTCTTATCGTGCCTTGCCTTGCCTTGGCTTGGCTTGGCTTGCCTTAGCTTGCCTTGCCTTGGCTTGGCTTTGCTTGTCTTGCCTTGGCTTGGCTTGGTTTTGTTTGGCTCGGCTTGGCTTGGTTTGCATTACCTTGCCTTGCCTTGGCTTGCCTTGCCTTGCCGCACCTCGGCTTGGCTTACCATGCCTTGCCTTGCCCTGTCTTGCCTTGGCTTGGCATGGCTTGGCTTGGCCTGGATTGGCCAGGCCTGGATTGGCTTTGCTTGCCTTGGATTGACTTGCCTTGCCTTGGCTTGGCTTTGCTTGTCTTGGAGTGGCTAGGCTTGGTTGGCTTGGCTTGCCTTGCCTTGTCGTGCCTTGTTTTACCTTGCCTACCCTTGGCCTGGCTAGGCTTTACTTGGCTTGGCTTGCCTTAGCTTGCGTTGCGTTGCGTTGCCTTGGCTAGGCTTGTCTTGTCTTGGCTTGGCTTGGCTTGGCTTGCCTTCCCTGTCTTGGTTTGGCCTGGTTTGGCTTGGCTTGCCTTGCATTGCCTTGCCTTGCCTTGCCTTGTCTTAGCTTTGATTCCCTTCCCTTGGCTTGGCTTGCTTTGGCTTGGCTTGGCTTGGCTTAGTTTGGCTTGGCTAGGTTTGGCTTGTCTTAGCTGTTCTTAGCATGGCTTGCCTTGCCTTGGCTTGGCTTACCTTGCCTTGACTTTGCTTGCTTTGCCTTGCCTTCTCTTGTCTTGGCTTGCATTGCCTTACCTTGGCTTGACTTGGCTTGCTTTGCCTTGGCTTACCTTGGCTTTGCTTGGCTTGTCTTGGATTGGCTTGGCTTGGTTGGCTTGAATTGGCATTACTTGGCTTGACTTGGCTTTCCTTGCCTTGCCTTGTCTTGTCTTGTCGTGCCTTGCCTTGCCTTGGCTTGGCTTGCCTTGGCTTGCCTTGGCTTTTCTTGTCTTGCCTTGGCTTGTCTTAGCTTGCCTTGCCTTGTCTTGCCTTGGCATGGCTTGCCTTGCCTTGGCTTGGCCTGGCTTGGCTAGCATTGCCTTGGCTTGCCTGGGATATCCTTGCCTTGCCTTGGATAGGCTTGGCTTTGCTTGTCTTGCCTTGCCTTGGCTTGATTTGGCTTGGCTCGGTTTGGCTTGGCTTGCATTGCCTTTTCTTGCCTTGCCTTGCCTTTGCTTGGCTTGACTTGGCTTGCTTTGCCTTGAGTTGCCTTGCCTTGCCTTGGCTTGGCTTAACCTGGCTTGGCTTGGCTTACCTAGGCTTGATTTTGCTTGCCTTGCCTTGTTTTGGCTTTGCTTGGCTTGTCTTGGATTGGCTACGCTTAGTTGGCTTGGCTTGGTTGGCTTGTCTTGTCCTGCCTTGTCTTGTCGTACCTTGCCTTGATTTGCTTGGTTTGGCTTGACTTGGCTTGGCTTGGGTTGCCTTAGCTTGCCTTGCGTTGCCTTGCCTTGGTTTGCCTCGCCTTGCCTTGTATTAGCTTTGCTTAGCTTGCTTTAGCTTGCCTTGCCGTGCCTTGCCTTGCCTTAGCTCGGCTTGGCCTGGCTTAGCTTGCCTTGGCTTGACTTGCCTTGCCTTGGCTAAGCTTTGCTTGGCTTGTCTTGGATTGGCTAGGCTTGGTTGGCTTGACTTGGCTTGGCTTGCCTTGTCGTGCCTTGCTTTGGGTTGGCTTGCCTTGCCTTTGATTGCCTTGCCTTGGCTTGCCTTGGCCTGGATTGGCTTGCCTTGCCTTGCCTTGCCTTGCCTTGCTTTTGCCTGGCTTGGGTCGGCTTGCCTTGCTTTGCTTTGGCTTGACTTGGCTTCCCCTTGGCTTGCCTTGCCTTAGCTTGTCTTGCCTTGCCTTGGCTTGGCTTGGCTTAGCTTGCCTTAGCTTGCCTTGCCTTGCCTTGCCTTGGCTTGTCTTGCCTTGGCTTTACTTGCCTTGGATTGCCCGGGCTTCCCTTGCCTTGCATTGCATTGGCTTGGATAGGCTTGGCTTTGGTTGTCTTGCCTTGCCTTGGTTTGGCTTGGCTCGGCTTGGCTTGGCTTGCATTGCCTTGCCTTGCCTTGGCTTGCCTTGTCTTGCCTTGCCTTGGCTTGGCTTAACCTGGCTTGGCTTTGCTCGCCCATGCTTGACTTTGCTTGCCTTGCATTGCCTTGCCTTGGCATTGCTTGGCTTGTCTTGGATTGGCTACGCTAGGTTGGCTTAGCTTGGTTGGCTTGTCTTGTCGTGCCTTGCCTTTGCTTGGCTTGCCTTGGCTTGTCTTGCTTTGCCTTGCCTGACCTTGCCTAGGCTTGGCTTGGCATGGCTTGACTTGGCTTCCCCTTGGCTTGCCTTGCCTTGGCTTGGCTTGTCTTGCCTTGCCTTGGCTTGGCTTAGCTTGCCTTAGCTTGCCTTGTCTTGCCTTGGCTTGCCTGGGCTTCCCTTGCCTTGCGTTGCCTTAGCTTGGATAGGCTTGGCTTTGCTTGTCTTGCCTTGCCTTGCCTTGGCTTGGCTTCGTTTTGCTTGGCTCGGCTTGGCTTGCCTTGCCTTACCTTACCTTGCCTTGGCTTGGCTTGGCTTGACCTGGCTTGCCTTGCCTTGACTTGCCTTGTCTTGGCTTGACTTGGCTTAACCTGGCTTGGCTTTGCTTGCCTAGGCTTGATTTTGCTTGCCTTGCCTTGCTTTGGCTTGGCTTTGCTTGTCTTGGATTGGCTACGCTTAGTTGGCTTGGCTTAGCTTGTTTGGCTTGTCTTATCGTGCCTTGCCTTGCCTTGGCTTGGATTGGCTTTGCTTGTCTTGCCTTGGCTTGGCTTGGTTTTCTTTGGCTCGGCTTGGCTTGGTTTGCATTACCTTGCCTTGCCTTGGCTTGCCTTGCCGCACCTCGGCTTGGCTTGCCATGCCCTGCCTTGCCTTGTCTTGCCTTGGCTTGGCATGGCTTGGCCTGGCCTGGATTGGCCTGGCCTGGATTGGCTTTGCTTGCCTTGGATTGGCTTGCCTTGCCTTGGCTTGGCTTTGCTTGTCTTGGAGTGGCTAGGCTTGGTTGGCTTGGCTTGCCTTGCCTTGTCGTGCCTTGTTTTACCTTGCCTAGCCTTGGCCTGGCTAGGCTTTACTTGGCTTGGCTTGCCTTAGCTTGCGTTGCGTTGCGTTGCCTTGGCTAGGCTTGCCTTGTCTTGCCTTGGCTTGGCTTGGCTTGCCTTCCCTGTCTTGGTTTGGCCTGGTTTGGCTTGGCTTGCCTTGCATTGCCTTGCGTTGCCTTGCCTTGCCTTGTCTTAGCTTTGACTCCCTTCCCTTGGCTTGGCTTGCTTTGGCTTGGCTTGGATTGGCTTGGCTTAGTTTGGCTTGGCTAGGTTTGGCTTGTCTTAGCTGTTCTTAGCTTGGCTTGCCTTGCCTTGGCTTGGCTTACCTTGCCTTGACTTTGCTTGCTTTGCCTTGCCTTCTCTTGTCTTGGCTTGGCTTGCATTGCCTTACCTTGGCTTGACTTGGTTTGGCTTGCCTTGCCTTGGCTTACCTTGGCTTTGCTTGGCTTGTCTTGGATTGGCTTGGCTTGGTTGGCTTGGATTGGCTTTACTTGGCTTGACTTGGCTTTCCTTGCCTTGCCTTGTCTTGTCTTGTCGTGCCTTGCCTTGCCTTGGCTTGGCTTGGCTTGCCTTGGCTTTTCTTGTCTTGCCTTGGCTTGTCTTAGCTTGCCTTGCCTTGTCTTGCCTTGGCATGGCTTGGCTAGCATTGCCTTGGCTTGCCTGGGCTATCCTTGCCTTGCCTTGGATAGGCTTGGCTTTGCTTGTCTTGCCTTGCCTTGCCTTGGCTTGGTTTGGCTTGGCTCGGCTTGGCTTGGCATACATTGCCTTTTCTTGCCTTGCCTTGCCTTT
Organism: Fragum sueziense; assembly: GCA_963680895.1. Classification (NCBI taxonomy): domain Eukaryota; kingdom Metazoa; phylum Mollusca; class Bivalvia; order Cardiida; family Cardiidae; genus Fragum; species Fragum sueziense. The sequence goes on from CAVMGG010000755.1 coordinate 64,109, forward strand.
GCTTGGCTTGGCTTGGCTTGCTTTGCTTGGCTTGTCTTGGATTGGCTAGGCTTGGTGTCTTGGCTTGGCTTGCCTTGTCGTGCCTTGCCTTGAGTTGCCTTGCCTTGCCTTGGCTTGGCTTAACCTGGCTTGGCTTGGCTGACCTAGGCTTGATTGTGCTTGCCTTGCCTTGTTTTGGCTTTGCTTGGCTTGTCTTGGATTGGCTACGCTTAGTTGGCTTGGCTTGGTTGGCTTGTCTTGTCCTGCCTTGCCTTGTCGTGCCTTGCCTTGATTTGCTTGGTTTGGCTTGACTTGGCTTGGCTTGGCTTGGGTTGCCTTAGCTTGCCTTGCCTTAGCTTGCCTTGGTTTGCCTCGCCTTGCCTTGCATTGACTTGGCTTAGCTTGCCTTAGCTTGCCTTGCCGTGCCTTGCCTTGACTTGCCTTGCCTTAGCTTGGCTTGGCCTGGCTTGGCTTGCCTTGGCTTGACTTGACTTGACTTGCCTTGGCTAAGCTTTGCTAGGCTTGTCTTGGATTGGCTAGGCTTGGTGTCTTGGCTTGGCTTGCCTTGTCGTACCTTGCTTTGCGTTGGCTTGCCTTGCCTTGGATTGCCTTGCCTTGGCTTGTCTTGGCTTGGCTTGCCTTGCCTTGGATTGGCTTGGCTTGGCTTGGCTTGCCTTGGCTTGACTTGACTTGCCTTGCCTTGGCTAAGCTTTGCTTGGCTTGTCTTGGATTGGCTAGGCTTGGTGTCTTGACTTGGCTTGGCTTGCCTTGTCTTGCCTTGCTTTGCGTTGGCTTGTCTTGCCTTGGATTGCCTTGCCTTGGCTTGTCTTGGCTTGCCTTGCCTTGGATTGGCCTGCCTTGGCTTGCCTTGCCTTGCCTTGCTTTTGCCTGGCTTGGGTTGGCTTGCCTTGCTTTGCTTTGCTTTGCCTTGTCTTGACTTGGCTTCCCCTGGGCTTGCCTTGCCTTAGCTTGTCTTGTCTTGCCTTGGCTTGGCTTGGCTTAGCTTGCCTTAGCTTGCCTTGCCTTGCCTTGGCTTGTCTTACCTTGGCTTGACTTGCCTTGGATTGCTTGGGCTTCCCTTGCCTTGCATTGCATTGGCTTGGATAGGCTTGGCTTTGGTTGTCTTGCCTTGCCTTGGTTTGGCTTGGCTCGGCTTGGCTTGGCTTAGCTTGCCTTAGCTTGCCTTGCCTTGCCTTGTCTTGTCTTACCTTGGCTTGACTTGCCTTGGATTGCCTGGGCTTCCCTTGCCTTGCATTGCATTGGCTTGGATAGGCTTGGCTTTGGTTGTCTTGCCTTGCCTTGGTTTGGCTTGGCTCGGCTTGGCTTGGCTTGCATTGCCTTGTCTTGCATTGGCTTGCCTTGTCTTGCCTTTCCTTGGCTTGGCTTAACCTGGCTTGGCTTTGCTCGCCTATGCTTGACTTTGCTTGCCTTGCCTTGCCTTGCCTTGGCATTGCTTGGCTTGTCTTGGATTGGCTACGCTAGGTTGGCTTAGCTTGGTTGGCTTGTCTTGACGTGCCTTGCCTTGCCTTGGCTTGGCATGCCTTAGCTTGCCTTGCCTTGGCTTGGATTGGCTTTGCTTGTCTTGCCTTGGCTTGGCTTGGTTTTGTTTGGCTTGGCTTGGCTTGGTTTGCATTGCCTTGCCTTGGCTTGGCTTGACTTGCCTTGCCGAGGTCACCTCGGCTTGGCTTGGCTTGCCATGCCTTGGCTTGTCTTGCCTTGGCTTGGCTTGGCCTGGCCTGGATTGGCTTTGCTTGCATTGGATTGGCTTGCCTTGCTTTGGCTTGGCTTTGCTTGGCTTGTCTTGTCTTGGAGTGGCTAGGCTTGGTTGACTTGGCTTGCCTTGTCCTGCCTTGTTTTACCTTGCCTAGCCTTGGCCTGGCTTGGCTTGCCTTAGCTTGCGTTGCGTTGCGTTGCCTTGGCTTGTCTTTCCTTGCCTTGCGTTGCCTTGCCTTGCCTTGTCTTAGCTTTGATTCCCTTCCCTTGGCTTGGCTTGCTTTGGCTTGGCTTGGATTGGCTTGGCTTAGTTTGGCTTGGCTAGGTTTGGCTTGTCTTAGCTGTTCTTAGCTTGGCTTGCCTTGCCTTGGCTTGGCTTACCTTGCCTTGACTTTGCTTGCTTTGCCTTGCCTTCTCTTGTCTTGGCTTGGCTTGCATTGCCTTACCTTGGCTTGACTTGGTTTGGCTTGCCTTGCCTTGGCTTACCTTGGCTTTGCTTGGCTTGTCTTGGATTGGCTTGGCTTGGATTGGCTTTACTTGGCTTGACTTGGCTTTCCTTGCCTTGCCTTGTCTTGTCTTGTCGTGCCTTGCCTTGCCTTGGCTTGGCTTGGCTTGCCTTGGCTTTTCTTGTCTTGCCTTGGCTTGTCTTAGCTTGCCTTGCCTTGTCTTGCCTTGGCTTGGCTTGCCTTGCCTTGACTTGGCCTGGCTTGGCAAGCATTGCCTTGGCTTGCCTGGGCTATCCTTGCCTTGCCTTGGATAGGCTTGGCTTTGCTTGTCTTGCCTTGCCTTGGCTTGGCTCGGCTTGGCTTGGCTTGCATTGCCTTTTCTTGCCTTGCCTTGCCTTTGCTTGGCTTGGCTTGGCTTGCTTTGCTTGGCTTGTCTTGGATTGGCTAGGCTTGGTGTCTTGACTTGGCTTGGCTTGCCTTGTCGTGCCTTGCCTTGAGTTGCCTTGCCTTGCCTTGGCTTGGCTTAACCTGGCTTGGCTTGGCTGACCTAGGCTTGATTTTGCTTGCCTTGCCTTGTTTTGGCTTTGCTTGGCTTGTCTTGGATTGGCTACGCTTAGTTGGCTTGGCTTGGTTGGCTTGTCTTGTCCTGCCTTGCCTTGTCGTGCCTTGCCTTGATTTGCTTGGTTTGGCTTGACTTGGCTTGGCTTGGCTTGGGTTGCCTTAGCTTGCCTTGCCTTAGCTTGCCTTGGTTTGCCTCGCCTTGCCTTGCATTGGCTTGGCTTAGCTTGCCTTAGCTTGCCTTGCCGTGCCTTGCCTTGACTTGCCTTGCCTTAGCTTGGCTTGGCCTGGCTTGGCTTGCCTTGGCTTGACTTGACTTGCCTTGCCTTGGCTAAGCTTTGCTTGGCTTGTCTTGGATTGGCTAGGCTTGGTGTCTTGACTTGGCTTGGCTTGCCTTGTCTTGCCTTGCTTTGCGTTGGCTTGCCTTGCTTGGATTGCCTTGCCTTGGCTTGTCTTGGCTTGCCTTGCCTTGGATTGGCCTGCCTTGGCTTGCCTTGCCTTGCCTTGCTTTTGCCTGGCTTGGGTCGGCTTGCCTTGCTTTGCTTTGCTTTGCCTTGGCTTGACTTGGCTTCCCCTTGGCTTGCCTTGCCTTAGCTTGTCTTGTCTTGCCTTGGCTTGGCTTGGCTTAGCTTGCCTTAGCTTGCCTTGCCTTGCCTTGGCTTGTCTTACCTTGGCTTGACTTGCCTTGGATTGCCTGGGCTTCCCTTGCCTTGCATTGCATTGGCTTGGATAGGCTTGGCTTTGGTTGTCTTGCCTTGCCTTGGTTTGGCTTGTCTCGGCTTGGCTTGGCTTAGCTTGCCTTAGCTTGCCTTGCCTTGCCTTGGCTTGTCTTACCTTGGCTTGACTTGCCTTGGATTGCCTGGGCTTCCCTTGCCTTGCATTGCATTGGCTTGGATAGGCTTGGCTTTGGTTGTCTTGCCTTGCCTTGGTTTGGCTTGGCTCGGCTTGGCTTGCCTTGCCTTGGCTTGCCTTGTCTTGCCTTTCCTTGGCTTGGCTTAACCTGGCTTGGCTTTGCTCGCCTATGCTTGACTTTGCTTGCCTTGCCTTGCCTTGGCATTGCTTGGCTTGTCTTGGATTGGCTACGCTAGGTTGGCTTAGCTTGGTTGGCTTGTCTTGACGTGCCTTGCCTTGCCTTGGCTTGGCATGCCTTAGCTTGCCTTGCCTTGGCTTGGATTGGCTTTGCTTGTCTTGCCTTGGCTTGGCTTGGTTTTGTTTGGCTCGGCTTGGCTTGGTTTGCATTGCCTTGCCTTGGCTTGGCTTGACTTGCCTTGCCGAGGTCACCTCGGCTTGGCTTGGCTTGCCGTGCCTTGGCTTGTCTTGCCTTGGCTTGGCTTGGCCTGGCCTGGATTGGCTTTGCTTGCATTGGATTGGCTTGCCTTGCTTTGGCTTGGCTTTGCTTGGCTTGTCTTGTCTTGGAGTGGCTAGGCTTGGTTGACTTGGCTTGCCTTGTCCTGCCTTGTTTTACCTTGCCTAGCCTTGGCCTGGCTTGGCTTGCCTTAGCTTGCGTTGCGTTGCGTTGCCTTGGCTTGTCTTTCCTTGCCTTGGCTTGCCTTGTCTTGTCGTGCCTTGCCTTGGCTTGGCTTGACGTGGCTTGCCTTGGCTTGGCTTGGCTTGCCTTGGCTTTTCTTGCTTTGCCTTGCCTTGGCTTGGCTTAGCTTGCCATAGCTTGCTTTACCTTGGTCTGGCTTGGCTTGCCTTGCCTCGGCTTGCCTGGGCTTCCCTTGCCTTGCCTTGGATAGGCTTGGATATGCTTGTCTTGCCTTGCCTTGCCTTGGCTTTGCCTGGCTTGGCTTGCCTTGCCTTGGCTTGCCTGGGCTTCCCTTGCCTTGCCTTGGATAGGCTTGGCTATGCTTGTCTTGCCTTGTCTTGGCTTGGCTTGGCTTGGTTTGGCTTGGCTCGGCTTGGCTTCTGATCAGTTCGCCTTCTACCCAAAACTATGACAATATTGAATATCGAATTTCTCTAAATTTCTCATTTAGGATTTAAGATATCGCAACGAAAAAAAATTGGTGTATGCGACTTTTCATTAAATTTCAAAAGGATCCCAAAATATTTGGTCAAAATATGGTATTGATCACATGACTAGAACAAGATGAAATAAACTCGGGCATTATAATTTGGCTTTTAGAGTTACAGAACATGCCCAAAATTGAGTCGATTATTAACGAATCTTGGCGATTGCTATACCAAATTCAGCAGACATTATTATACCAAACAACGTTAAAATTACTCCTTAAATAAACGCTAAATTATCCATCATCGGTTAATTCTGAATGAACCGTAGCAATTTACGGCATATTCCTGAAAAAAGGATTTTTTGGTCAATATAAGTTTTCATAGAAATTTTCTAAAACTTGCAACACACGGCAATATATGTTTGTCGGTATTTCGAGAAATGTCTTCTTATAATTTTCTGTGCATTAAATTTCAAAAGGATCCCAAAATATTTGGTCAAGATATGTTATTGATCACATGACTAGAACAAGATGAAATAAACTCGGGCATTATAATTTACCTTTTAGAGTTACAGAAAATGCCCAAAATTGAGTCAATTATTAACGAATCTTGGCGATTGATATACCAAATTCAGTGGACATTATTCACAAATACAGTTAGATTAAAACACATTGGATGTGGCCAAATTTCCTTGCGATATGAAATGAGGCGCATAGAGTCAAAGAGGCAGATCTTGCAAGATATGATTTTTTTTAATGTCAATTGTTCGATAATTTCTCTAAATATATCAAAAAGTCATCGTTTCCTTCAAAGGAGATTATAAAACAACTAAAAAGGAAAATCTATACCAAACCACGTTAAAATTACTCCATTAATAAACGCTAAATAATCCGTCATCGGTTTATTCTGAATGAACCGTAGCAATTTACGGCATATTCCTGAAAAAGGGATTTTCGGTCAAAATAGGTTTTCATAGAAATTTTCTAAAATTTGCAACACACGGCAATACATTTTTGTCAGTATTTCGAGAAATGCCTTCTTATAATTATACCCCCACAACAAAGTTATGGGGGGTATACTGGAATCAGGTTGTCCGTCTGTCCGTCCGTCTGTCCGTCTGTCTGTCCGTCTGTCCGTCCATCCGTCCGTGGACATAATCTTGTGTCCTCTTCTCCTCCCACAGTTTTTGACCAATTTTTCTAAACTTTTACCAGGATGTTTCTTATCATATGAAGTTGTGCACCTGCAATTTTCATCTTGATCCAGTGATTAGTTTTAGAGTTATGCCACTTTGAAGTTTTTAATGGGGGGGAAGTAGTCAATATTACTGGAAGTAGTCAAAATTTACAATTTCGTTTCTGTGTTCTAACTCAAGAACCGTTTGACCTAGGATCATGAAACTTTACACAGTTGTTGGCCATGACCCAAGGAGGTGCCCTATTGTTTTGGGGGTCACCAAGGTCAAAGGTCAAGGTCACAGTTGGACTTTGTTTAAAATCCGTTTCCATGCTCTAAGTCAAGAACCTTTTGACCGATAGCACTTTTTCAGTGACAAGGCTTTAGTGGGGGGTATTCGTCCGCTTTGCGACAGTTCTAGTTTTCTGTTGGTTTCATAAAGATCCACCGTCATTCAGTGGCAGAATTAAAATTTTCGCCTTAGATGAAGAAGCGAATTTTCTTGCGGGTTGCATATTTGGGCGATGAGATAAAGATAAAAATCCCAAAACTCTCTTATTCATCAATCAATCTTAAGTTCTAAGGTATCAATATTAGCGGAAATATTTCCCAAAGAAAACTAGACTAAAATTAATCATATCTGAAAAAGCATATTTGAGAAACAAAACGAAACTCCTGATCAGTTCGACTTCTACCCAAAACTATGACAATATTAAATATCGAGTTTCTCTAAATTTCTCATTTAGGATTTAAGATATCGCAACGAAATTTTTTCAGAATAAAAAACAATTGGTGTATGCAACTTTTCATTAAAATTTCAAAAGGATCCCAAAATATTTGGTCAAGATATACTATTGATCACATGACTAGAACAAGATGAAATAAACTCGGGCATTATAATTTGCCTTTTAGAGTTACAGAAAATGCCCAAAATTGGGTCAATTATTAACGAATCTTGGCGATTGCTATACCAAATTCAGCAGACATTATATACAAATACAACTAGATTAAAACACATCGGATGTGGACAACTTTCCTTGCGATAGGAAATGAGGCACATAGAGTCACAGAGGCAGATCTTGCGATATATGATTTTTTAAATGTCAATTGTTCGATAATTTCTCTAAATCTACCAGAAAGTCATCATTTCCTTTAAAGAAGATTACAAAAATCTAAACAGGAAAGTCTATACCAATCAACGTTAAGATTACTTACATGCCCAAAATTGAGTCGATTATTAACGAATCTTGGCGATTGCTATACCAATTCAGCAGACATTATTATACCAAACAACGTTAAAATTACTCCTTAAATAAACGCTAAATTATCCATCATCGGTTAATTCTGAATGAACCGTAGCAATTTACGGCATATTCCTGAAAAAAAGGATTTTTCGGTCAATATAAGTTTTCATAGAAATTTTCTAAAACTTGCAACACACGGCAATATATGTTTGTCGGTATTTCGAGAAATGTCTTCTTATAATTTTCTGTGCATTAAATTTTAAAAGGATCCCAAAATATTTGGTCAAGATATGTTATTGGTCACATGACTAGAACAAGATGAAATAAACTCGGGCATTATAATTTGCCTTTTAGAGTTACAGAAAAATGCCCAAAATTGAGGCAATTATTAACGAATCTTGGCGATTGCTATACCAAATTCAGCAGACATTATTCACAAATACAGCTAGATTAAAACACATTGGATGTGGCCAAATTTCCTTGCGATATGAAATGAGGAGCATAGAGTCACAGAGGCAGATCTTGCAAGATATGATTTTTTTAATGTCAATTGTTCGATAATTTCTCTAAATATATCAGAAAGTCATCGTTTCCTTCAAAGGAGATTATAAAACAACTAAAAAGGAAAATCTATACCAAACCACGTTAAAATTACTCCATTAATAAACGCTAAATAAGCCGCCATCGGTTTATTCTGAATGAACCGTAGCAATTTACGGCATATTCCTGAAAAAAGGATTTTCGGTCAAAATAGGTTTTCGTAGAAATTTTCTACAATTTGCAACACACGGCAACACATTTTTGTCAGTATTTCGAGAAATGCCTTCTTATAATTTTCTGTGGGTTTCATAAAGATCCATCGTCATTCAGTGGCAGAATTAAAATTTTCGCCTCAGAGGAAGAATCGAATTTCCTTGCGTATATTTGGGCGATGAGATAAAGATAAAAATCCCAAAACTCTCTTATTCATCAATCAATCTTAGTTTCTTAAGTATCAATATTAGCGGAAATATTTCCCATAGAAAACCAGACTAAAATTAATCATATCTAAAAAAGCATATTTGAGAAACTAAACGAAACTCCTGATCAATTCGACTTCTATCCAAAACTATGACAATATTGAATATCGAATTTCTCTAAATTTCTCATTTAGCATTTAAGATATCGCAATGAAATTTTATCCGAATAAAGACAATTGGTATATGCAACTTTTCATTACATTTCAAAAGGATCCCAAAATATTTGGTCAAGATATGTTATTGATCACATGACTAGAACAAGATGAAACAAACTCTGGCATTATAATTTGCCTTTTAGAGTTACAGAAAATGCCCAAAATTGGGTCAATTATTAACGAATCTTGGCGATTGCTATACCAAATTCAGCAGACATTATTCACAAATACAGCTAGATTAAAACACATTGGATGTGGCCAAATTTCCTTGCGATATGAAATGAGGCGCATAGAGTCACAGAGGCAGATCTTGCGAGATATGATTTTTTTTAATGTCAATGTTTCGATAATTTCTCTAAATCTACCAGAAAGTCATCATATCCTTTAAAGGAGATTATAAAACAACTAAAAAGGAGAATCTATAACAAACAACGTCAAAATTACTCCATTAATAAACGATAAATAATCCGCCATCGGTTTATTCTGAATGAACCGTAGCAATTTACGGCATATTCCTGAAAAAAGGATTTTCGGTCAAAATAGGTTTTCATAGAAATTTTCTAAAATTTGCAACACACGGCAGTACATTTTTGTCAGTATTTCGAGAAATGCCTTCTTATAATTTTCTGTGGGTTTCATAAAGATCCATCGTCATTCAGTGGCAGAATTAAATTTTCGCCTTAGAGGAAGAAGCGAATTTTCTTGCGGGTTGCATATTTGGGCGATTAGATAAAGATAAATTTCCCAAAACTCTCTTATTCATCAATCAATCTTAATTTCTTAGGTATCAATATTAGAGGAAATATTTCCCAAAGAAAACTAGACTAAAATTAATCATATCTAAAAAAGCATATTTGAGAAACAAAACGATACTCCTGATCAGTTCGACTTCTACCCAAAATTATGACAATTTTGAATATCGAATTTCTCTAAATTTCTCATTTAGGATTTAAGATATCGCAGCGAAATTTTGTCAGAATAAAGACAATTGGTGTATGCGACTTTTCATTAAAATTTCAAAAGGATCCCAAAATATTTGGTCAAGATATATTATTGATCACATGACTAGAACAAGATGAAATAAACTCGGGCATTATAATTTGCCTTTTAGAGTTACAGAAAAATGCCCAAAATTGTGTCAATTACTAACGAATCTTGGCCATTGCTATACCAAATTCAGCAGACATTATTTACAAAATTTACAGCTAGATTAAAACACATTGGATGTGGACAACGTTCCTTGCGATAGGAAATGAGGCGCATAGAGTCACAGAGGCAGATCTTGCGATATATGAATTTTTTAATGTCAATGTTTCGATAATTTCTCTAAATCTACCAGAAAGTCGTCATTTACTTTAAAGAAGATTATAAAAATCTGAACAGGAAAGTCTATACCAAACAACGTTAAAATTAGTCCATAAATAAACGCTAAATTATCCGTCATCGGTTTATTCTGAATGAACCGTTGCAATTCACGGCATATTCCTGAAAAAAGGATTTTTCGGTCAAAATAGGTTTTCATAGAAATTTTCTAAAACTTGCAACACATGGCAATACATGTTTGCCAGTATTTCGAGAAATGTCTTGTTATAGTTTTCTGTGCATTAAAATTCAAAAGGATCCCAAAATATTTGGTCAAGATATGTTATTGATCACATGACTAGAACAAGATGAAATAAACTCGGGCATTATAATTTGCCTTTTAGAGTTACAGAAAAGGCCCAAAATTGAGGCAATTATTAACGAATCTTGGCGATTGATATACCAAATTCAGCAGACATTATTTACAAATACAGCTAGATTAAAACACATTGGATGTGGCCAAATTTCCTTGCGATATGAAATGAGGCGCATAGAGTCACAGAGGCAGATCTTGCGAGATATGATTTTTTTAATGTCAATGTTTCGATAATTTCTCTAAATCTACCAGAAAGTCATCATTTCCTTCTAAGGAGATTTATAAAACAACTAAAAAGGAGAATCTATACCAAACCACGTTAAAATTACTCCATTAATAAACGCTATAAATAAGCCGCCATCGGTTTATTCTGAATGAACCGTAGCAATTTACGGCATATTCCTGAAAAAAGGATTTTCGGTCAAAATAGGTTTTCATAGAAATATTTTAACATTTGCAACACACGGCAATACATTTTTGTCAGTATTTCGAGAAATGCCTTCTTATAATTTTCTGTGGGTTTCATAAAGATCCATCGTCATGCAGTGGCAGAATTAAAATTTTCGCCCTAGAGGAAGAAGCGACTTTTCTTGCGGGTTGCATATTTGAGCGATGAGATAAAGATAAATTTCCCAAAACTCTCTTATTCATCAATCAATCTTAATTTCTTAGGCATCAATATTAGCGGAAATATTTCCCAAAGAAAACTAGACTAGAATTAATCATATCTAAAAAAGCATATTTGAGAAACTAAACGAAACTCCTGATCAGTTCGACTTCTACCCAAAACTATGACAATATTGAATATCGAATTTCTCTAAATTTCTCATTTAGCATTTAAGATATCGCAATGAAATTTTATCCGAATAAAGACAATTGGTATATGCGACTTTTCATTACATTTTAAAAGGATCCCAAAATATTTGGTCAAGATATATTATTGATCACATGACTAGAACAAGATGAAATAATTTTGGGCATTATAATTTGCCTTTTAGAGTTACAGAAAATGCCCAAAATTGAGGCAATTATTAACGAATCTTGGCGATTGCTATACCAAATTCAGCAGACATTATTCACAAATACAGCTAGATTAAAACACATTGGATGTGGACAAATTTCCTTGCGATATGAAATGAGGCGCATAGAGTCACTTAGGCAGATCTTGCGAGATATGATTTTTTTTAATGTCAATTGTTCGATAGTTTCTCTGAATCTATCGAAAGTCGTAATTTTCTATAAAGGAGATTATAAAACAACTAAAAAGGAAGAATAAACGAATTTTGTTGCGGGTTGCATTTTATAGAGATGTGATTTATATAAATTTCCTTAAACTCTCTTATTTACTATTCAATCTTAACTTAATTTTGTATCTGTGGTATGCTGGTATCAGACATTGTTCCCGAATAAAAAAAATTTCGCTTTATATTTCGTGTATACTCGATATTTCTTGTCGGTGTACCCATTTCATTCAATGCAAAATTGTCATAAGATATTGCAATGTCAACCCTTACATTAAAAGTGGGGATATAACATGCTGTTAAATAAACGAAGAACCATTTTCGCTATATAACATTAAAAGTACATATTTTGCGTGGCTACGTACTGAAAATATCGTAAGTTCTATAGTTTATTTATGTATAGTTAAGACATTTTCCAACTCTCCATAAAATTATGTCCTTTTGTGGTCAATGTCGAATTTATATAAAAAAAAATATGCAGAATATTGAAACAAAAGGAGAAAATGCAATCAGGAAAATAGTGCAAATCAGAGAAGACAAAAATAACTATGATATGATTTGTGTGCAAAATATAACGGCAATTATTGAGACAAATGGATAAAATTCCCTGTGTCTTCAAGTTTTGCAATATATTTCTTATATGGCATTGTTTAGGCAAGGGTTCCCTTTGTCTTAAAATCCAATGAATTAAATAGACTTGTCAAGGGGGAGAAATGAATTCGGTCACATTAAAAGATGCAATTTTCTTTCTATCTGATAGCCGAAAATCACAATGCAGTGTCGAACTCCAGAAGCAGACTTTTAGTTCGGCTTTTTTAACAAAGCATACCAACACCCAGAATCTGAAGAAAAAAATAAGAAAACATTTTTAACTGGTTCGAATAAATAGTAAATTTCTAAATAATTTCCTCTCTTTTCACCCATTCATAACATTTAGCGTTTTTGAACGTACTCCTGCGTTATATAATGGCGCTATATAATTTTGGTAAATGATAATAAAGCGTACCAAGATGCCATAGGTACCGTTTATTTAAGTTGTGCGACTTTAATGTAGGAATTATGTGCAAAATAGCCCAGGAAATACTTAGAAAGAGCGGAAAATGAGTGTCAAAAATGCAGGATAACTCAAAATAAAGAAACATTGAGGATAACGTAAACATATTCGTTATTAGCAGACGACAAAATTAATAATGGTACAGGAGGATTTGTGTAATAGATAACCTAGAAAGTATTGAGACAAGTGGGAGAAATGCTTATTGTCGACATTTCTTCTCTTCTTGCAAAGTTGTCTTCCTCAGCACTTTCTATCAGAGAGGTTTCGCCGTCTTTGGAAAAGGTATTTTCAAATTTTAACACTTTCCAAAACAACAATAATGTTAGTGTTGAATATGTTCAATTTCAACCCTAATGCAGACAACAAAATCAAAGCAAATACGATGAGAATTTGTGTATATAGTATAGAACTTACGATATTGGGGCAGAGAGAAATGCTTGTGACCAGCATTTTCTTCTTTTTTTTTCTCAACATTTTCCCAAGCTTTTTCTATCAGGGATGTTTGGACGAGTAAATAAATATTGATTAAGAAAATTCTCTTTTTTCTTTCCATTTTTTTTCTTTCTTGAACCATACAAAAATAGTATTTATCCATTTCATCCAAAATTACTTAATAAATGCAAAAACAAACTCAATTCACCGGGGAAAAGGGTGAGGGGAAAAGGGTGATCCGAGGTAAGCGTGGCATATGGTCACGCGCCAATCCTGCGCGGTGAAACTTCTAAAGACGTGTGGTCAGTCGTGGCTTATTGGCACGTGGTTTATGTCACGTGCCTTATGGCTTTAATCATCTCATATTAATGGCCGATTCCATTCATTCATATTCTTTATTTTCCTCCAAGTTTGAATATTACAAATACACATCAGAAAAATTTGTGATTAACTTTTTTATACGTGTTTGTTGCTGTTTCTATGTGTGTATTTTTTTTTGTGTGTGTGTGTCTGTGATTTTGTTATTTTTGTGTTTGTGCTTTTGTATCTGTGCGTCTTCCGTGTTTTACTGCCACGACACAGCAACAACTTGATGGCTAGTAGGCTACCAACTTAACGTAAGTTTATTTTATTTTCAGTGATCTTTCGATTTTAGTTTTGAATTCTCTCCCCCTCCATTTCGGCCATTTTCCCCTAAAACAACAAGAAAAAAGTATTAAAACCCTTTCCTTAACAAGACTTGCTTTGACCAGACACCTTTCGAGAGCATTAAAGCAAAAGAATAAATGCTGAATAACAGCATGTTCCTCTTTTGTTACAATAATCCTAAGCTAAAGTGAGCACAAATAAATTCTTCATCGACAACTATCCCATTACCAAACGACAAAATTTAAGGGTGGTCCAAATTGAAAGATCCTACAGACGACAATTTCAAGTGAATAAGATTTTTTTTGTGATTCTTTTTAGATAGAAAACATTGTGGGAAATGAAGAAATTGCTTGTCACAAGCAATTTCATCAGTTTCCACAATGTATTCCAAAGCCATTAGCTTATGGGGAGTCAAAAAGAGTCAAAATGTTGGAATGGGCTATTCTGTTCTGAGCTTTTATATCAGAACTTTGGCTGTTTGAGAAACAGTTAAACTATTCATCCTAAGCTTTCTAAATTAATATCAAATCCATTGAAAATAGACACATTTCAAACGTGTTGCAGACGACAAGATATTTGGTTTGAAACGCAAAAAAAGAAAGATTTATAAACATGAAGGAAAATGAGAAATACAGATTTTCGGGACTTTTTAATTCTTCCATTACAATGTTGAAGAACTAAAAGAGGATAAAACACTTTGGACAAAAGAAAAATACCAAAAATTTATATTTTTGTCTTTTTTTTTCCCTCAATATTTCATAAGCTGTATTGTACGCAAATCGGGTATTCATCAACATCTATTATGTTCCTGCAGCAGCTTTAAAATTTGGAACAGTAAACGTTTTGACTGTTTGGGAGTGTTAAAGTATTCATCCTATGTTTTTTAAATGCATGTCGAAATAATTTTGACCAGCATTTCCTTCTTTTCCTTCATTGTTGTGTAACATAAAATATCTGTATTTAAAATTCAAATATATTGCGGGTCTTTAACGCCTTTGATATTGGTATAGCGTATGCGGGTTTTTTTTTTTTACATGCAATGAGAAAACAAAGGGGGGGGGGGGGGGGGGGGGGGGGCTGGGAATTTTCCTTTCAGAGTACTTTGTTA
>CAVMGG010000756.1:0-90009 GCA_963680895.1 Fragum sueziense
AAACTCTTTGAAAAAGGAGAAAATGTAGATAATCTGAATTCATATTTTTCCACTGTGTTTTTCTCAGCTGATAGATATATGCAAACGTGTGCATTATTTAAGCAAATAAAGCCTGTTAGCATCTATACTGAGTCGAAAAAGAAAGTGTGCATACTTCTACTTTATCTACGTAACCGCTGCAATTAACTTTACCAAACTTCTACACGGAGTTTACTTATCAACTTTCTCATGTCTATTGACATGGGACGCAACTGTAGGGGATTAAATTGTCTTGCATATCACCAAACGATGTAAACACCTTTTTGCACGTGGTTATCAAAACAAACGTTTCATAATAAACTTTATTGTCTTAAATCTGTATTCAAAGTGTATTAAAACTAAATCAAACGTAAAATTTCAATATGCTGATTAACCAAAAATGCCATGTCTTAGTAAACACGATAGATTTCACACGTTATTTTAACTAGTGACTTCAACCGGAGTGAAATGTGTCTTTGTCGTTTAAATGTTAAATGTATACACTTTTCATAGGCTTCAGTCCGATAAACCGGATGCAGCGATGACTAGACCAGATCGTTACATAATGTTGACGCCCTTACGTCAACGTTTCTAAAGTATTCCATTTACGGCGAGTCAGTACAGCAAGCATAAGTAAGCAACATTGGAAATCGGCGAAAGCAGATAGACGCCTCATAAGAGATTTGAGACCATATGTTTTTCACATTATCATTATGCCAAAATCTTACGTTACACCTGCATTAGACACATCGTCATCGGCACGGGACGCGTAAAAATTAGTCTTGGGTGTGGTGTAGGGCCGAACAACATCTTGTCCGCCTGAGTTTCGCTAAATTTAGGGTCCAGTTAAAGAAGTTGCAGGACGTAGAATATGTCTTGCAACATGAACTCAATGAAATTCCAAACGATACAATGAAACGTTATGTTTGATCAGTGATACCACAAATGTTTGCCGTCATTCACTGAAGACATGTCATAATAGAAATTGAAGCAGAAATCCCAAGAAAATTGCATTATCTAATCTTCTCACCATCGTCAGCAAGTTCTGTAAATTTTGAAATTGACCTCTATCTCAAATATCTTAAGAAAACCCAACAAATATTCCATTTTACACAATTAAAGAAGGTACCCGCTTATATGCAATTGAATTGTCTTTAACCCTTTCCCAAACAAGACCTGGTTTTGACGTCCCTAGAAGAAATGTCTTGGGAAAACATTGAAACAAAAGAAGAAACTGCTGATAACCAGCAGTTTCTCCTTTTGTCTCAGTATTTTCTGTACTATAATATACACAAAATATAGCCTATCTTTAACAACATCCCTTTGTAGTCTACAGCAGCTTTTCAATTAGACAACCCGAATATTTTGTTGTTTGGGAAAGAGTTAATTTGATACCAATATCATAATATCAAGATTAAACATTATGATAGAAACTCCAGTTATTCTCTGTGCACACTTTCTTTTTCGACTTGGTATAATTATATTGAATTCTCTTGTTTTGCAAAAGTATCCGTTGAATAAACATAAAAATCACGTGATGTCCAAAATGGCTACCGCAGGCGGCTGCTTCAAATATTTGATTCTTTTCCTGTTTACAACACATTATCAGTACAATTCATTACCGATTGTAGTGAACACGTGGCCCTTTGTTAATGCCACACAAGTTGGTAAGTCTGGCATAAGCTGTCATCCAAGTTTTGTGCTTATTGAAGACTTTGTTCTGACTGTTCTGTATGCATGTCACTGTGACATGATTGGTGGAGCACAGCCTGACAGGTAGCCAACACGGGTTTGGGGTTTGGTTAGTGCAGAAAGGGTTAAATTTAGCAAAAGATGAGTTTACACAAAAGTTTTTAAATAATATGGAATAATAGACAAGGTTGATGACTGGCCTTTTTGGTGCAGAAAATTTAGTAGACCATGAGCTGGCAATCCAACTTAGGCACGTATACGTGACTGATTGAGATGCATGAATAAAATCATTACACATATTCAATGGAGAAATGTTTTTTCTATCATTCACCAACTGAATCTAGTCCATAACATCGAAAATACGAGTTGATTCACGATTCAATTTATACTCTTGAAAAAATCTTTCTGTAACAGCCATGTTGACAGGGCATTTGATTGGTTGAAAGGCTAGACAGCTAGAGGTCAGCCAATCAGAACGTCGATTGCGAGCTCACGGTCAACTAGAATTTCTATAGAAAATGGTGAGTAATCAATCTTGTCTATTATGTTTTATCTTTCTAAAATGTTTGTTTTAACTCATTTTATTGCCTAAAATGTGTGTTTTCAGTATGTTATTGGCATTGGATAACGAGAAGAAACCGGGCGGATATCCAGAGAAATCGTGCATTAATCGGCAGATTCATGTGCGATATCGGACCGGTTTTGCACTAAAATATACTCGACTTGACCCTTCAAAATAAACAATTGTCTCTTTTCCCGCAAAATTCTAAACATCTTACATTAAATAAGCGACGTTTGTCTTTTTGCGCCAAATTATGACGTAACGTTATTTTACTGACGTCACGCATAACAAAAAATTCTCGGCAGATTTATCAGAACAAAACAACAATGGCGGACATTTTCTTATCTCACTTCGGTTCATTTGTCGCACATATCAAGGGGTTTGGGGTAAGAAATCACTGGAATTTCATGCTTTTTATGCAATAATAGCGTCAATTCACGTATTTTTCGGTCGTTAACATTCGCAGAGGCCCGCAAAATACAAAAACGACCCTCCTGCTTCGCAGTCGGGCGTTAACGTATTTCTTGGGCCTCTGCGAATGTTAACGACCTCAAAAACGTGAATTAACCCTATTTATAACATACACGTGCACTAAGCCGTGTGTTTATGACGCGTTCTAAGAAATGTGACGTCACAATTAGTAATGACGTCATAGAACTACGACCTTCCTTCAAAGAAAATTCAATGAATCTGAAGGACGCCATTTTCGTTTTCTTGTATCATTTTGCACGGACAGAAGAGTGGATAGACCTTATTCATAGAAAGTTTTGAGTGTATTCGTGTGCACACATTATTTTAAAAGTACGCTATTCGAGTAAAATTTGTGCAAGTTCTACAGTTTCGAAGTAAGTTTCATGATATTTTGTGAATTGAAAACTCGGAGACCAGACGAGTCCATTTTTATCCTTGGGGAACAGGGTTTCAATGGCATTAGAATTCCAGTAGTATTCTAGAGTAAAATTGAACTACAAATGTTTGAAATAACGCAGTTTTAATTGTCTTTTGAAGTTGAATACTTCCTATTTATGGTGAAGGTTGTTTTATTGATACAACTGGTCAAGAAAAATTGTGGGTGTTCGATCAGCGGAAGTTGGAAAGAATCAAAAGGAATTAATCCGCGATTACTGTTGACATTTTGCAAAATTTATTTTCCTTAATTTGTGAAGATTTACAATGTTATAAAATAAATAATCTGTTTTATTACCTCGGTTTATGGTTTATTTAACCACGGTTCTGAGTTAGGCGGCATAATGAATAATCCACTCGGCCTCCGGCCTCGTGGATTATTTATTGTGCCGCCTAACTCAAAACCGTGGTTAAATAAACCATAAACCGAGGTAAAAAAAGATTATTTCTTAAATAATTCTACTTTTAGCCCATACTACACTTACCCAGCATGTGTTGTCTACCTGTGGGGTGGAGAGAAAATTGTTGTGTTGACATAGCTTCAGATATATGTAATCTGATTAGAATACATGCTTATCTTAAAGAGTTGCTACAGTTCTGAAAGACAAAGCCAGCAACAGATCCATGATTTCTGTGAGGGGGTTTGGCCAAAAAGTTGGGTTTGTTTTTGTCTTATACAATTTCTCTTAATATCTGCATGAAAATGAAATAATCCAATTCCAATTGGACAAATATTTCCAAATGTGTTGTTAAAAAATCATGTAGCACTTGATTCAAGCCGTAGCTATGAGATTTTATAAAAACACTGAAGGTTTATCTAAACATAATTGTAAACTAAATATATATTTTTTGCACAAAATACATTGCTAGATTAGTTATATAAGACTTTTGATATTGCTTACTGCCTTGTAGCCTGGAAGACAATCATAACGTCCAACATGACAGCTATAGATGCAGTAGAGACAGTGGCGGATTCAGAGGGGGTTCGGGGGGGGGGGGGGGTTCAAGCAAACCCCCCTCTGTAGCCAAAATATTTAATTTTCATGCAGAAATTCAGCCAAATTTGTGTAATACTAGGAAAAAGAACACCCCCCCCCCCCTTTTTGAATATTTGAACCCCCCTAACAGAAATCCTGGATCTGCCTTTGAGAGAGAGGCTGCAGCGTGTGTGAGGATACTCGGATGTGATGGTTCTGTTGGCTGGGGTGGAAGTCCTGATGAACTAGGGGAGACAACTCTAGATGCCATGATCATGGACGGGTATGGATTATCTCCCTTGGTGTCCTTACAGAAAAAGTTTTGGGAAAACATTGAGACAAAAGAAGAAAATGCTGATGATCAGCATTTTCTCCTTTTGCCTCAATTTTTTCTTGGATATAACATACTCAATTTGGACCTTTAGCATCATTTAGTTTGTGGACTGCAGCAACTTTTAAATTTTAACCACTTTGAAAAATTTGGTTTTGATTATCTCCCTTTATCTAGGGGAGACCACTCTAGATGCTACAATTATAGATGGGTATGGATAATCTCCCTTTATCTTTCTAGCCTGGAAGACAATCACAACATCCAACATGACAGCTCTAGATGCAGTAGAGAGAGGCTGTAGTGAGTGTGAGATACTCAGATGTGACGGTTCTGTTGGCTGGGGTGGAAGTCCTGTAGACTGGTACCCTGCCCCTAGATCTATCGATCCTTAATGGGGACAGGAATGGTATAAAAAAAATATATGGTTTTCTGTATATTTTTTTTTGGAGGATCTGATTGGTTGATCTTTTGGCGAAAGTGACGTATTTTGATCATGGTTACGCGGGCGCTACTATAAATACGTAAAGCATTTCGGAGACGCTGAAGAAAGCTTGTAGCCGACAAAAACTAGATAAGCTGACACGGTTGAATGACCTGCGATAAGGAGAACGAGTTAACTCTTTCCCAAATAAGTTCTGGTATTGACTTCCCTAGAAGAAAGGGGTTGGGAAAACATTGAGAAAAGGAAGAAAATGCTGATGATCAGCATTTTATCATTTGGCTTGATGTTTTCCATGCTTTCTTGTACACCGAATTGTAGCATATCAACAGCAGTTTTGTCTCTGCAGCAGCTTTAAAATAAGATCAGTCGATGTTTCTTTTCTGGTTTGGGGGAGATCTTATTAATGCCAGTTTTGTATCAAATTTTCCTTGTAGACAGGAGAGAGGAAACGAGCAGCATTTTTTTCTTTCTTTTTTTTTTTTTTTTTTTTATTTATAATGTCTTCAAAACCTCGAAAGTAAGAATAAGACTTGATTAAATTAACGTTTTCAAATTACAGACAAAATGCTCTGGACATCTTTTCTACTCTTTCTGAAACAAATATTATTGTGTACAGAGTGTCCCAAAAAAAACGGAACCCTATTTCAAAGTCAAATATTTTAAAGCGTAAGCAAAACATCTAATTTTTGACTTTGCAGTACTAAAGATACAATATTTTTGCATATGTGTTCTAAATTTCACTTCAAAATACGAATTGGTTACAAAGTTATATGCAATTTAATAAAGACACAAAAAACCGTTTTAACACGATATCGATTTTTGCGCCTTGTTTGTTCGTAATTTTAAGCGCACTGACGGTAATCTGTTGAATTCTTTAACGTTGTAAATGTACGTACAAATTTTCTCAAAATTTGATATCCTATAATGGTCCCACGGTATTCTGATTCTCGCCAGACAATAAACGACCATGCTCATTTACTAAGTATAGGTTATACTGGTCAAAACGAAATCATATCGATGACAATCAGTAATTTTATGTAATAATGACGAGATGATTTGCGCGTGCGTCTCTAT
Source organism: Fragum sueziense (assembly GCA_963680895.1). Taxonomy (NCBI): domain Eukaryota; kingdom Metazoa; phylum Mollusca; class Bivalvia; order Cardiida; family Cardiidae; genus Fragum; species Fragum sueziense. The sequence goes on from CAVMGG010000756.1 coordinate 6,003, forward strand.
AATAACATGCATTATAGGTTCGAAGTTTGTTTATAAATATTTGGGACCACTATACAAGAGTCACACGTGCAATTTGAGTCCATATGATGGCTGTTTGAAATAATTTTAAAGTCCTTGTCATTTGAGCGCTGACCGGCATATTGGTAACTTATAAAATAAGTGCATATGATTACATGTATTATGAATCTGTTATACACTTTGATATTTTATTTGTATTCATTTTTGTTTTGATTACATCACAGCTCTAACAGTTTATCTATTAGCAGAAAAGATGATATGAATATGCACTATTGTAAGTAAAATGTTTCAAAATCACTTTTGTAATGTACTGAATATAATTATTAAACAAGTGTGACGCGTTTACAAGTGTAGGTGCGCGCTGCAAAACGGAAAATCGATATCGTGTTAAAATGGTTTTCTGGGTGCATTCATTTGATTGCCAATATTTTCAAAAGTAATAGACATTTTTCAACCAAATTTTAACTGCTCATAGAAAACTGTCGTTTCTACTGCATAACTAAATTTGGTGGAAACATATTACTTTATGCATGAGCAGTTCACTTTCAAAAATGGGTTCCGTTTTTATTGGGACACTCTGTATTGATCAACACCCATTAATTAACAATTCCTAAAACAGTTGTTTTTTTTTTTTTTTAGTTTTTTTCTTCTCTTTTTTAATATTAATTTCTTCAAAATTGTTTGACTTCAAAATAGAAAAGAATCACTTCATTCGATTCTGAGCTTGGAATAATAGGTTGTTCGTATTAAAATTATCTCGTAGTGGTATCAAGGACAAGATATGTGTTCACACTTCAGTGTTAAGGGATAAACATATGTTAAACTGCTTTTTAAATTTAATTGTTTATCTGATGATTGGACACACTCTGTTACAGTACATCAAAGACAGATAGTATGACAAAGGATCAGATCGATTTTACTGCCCTTAACCCATTCCCACACTTTGACTCTTTTAAACTCCACATTGGAGTTGCAGACGAAAAATTACATTGCTATCAAAAAAGTAAAGTATGTGTTCTATATAGCATAAAAATGGTTTTTCTCGGTAAAAAAAAAAAAAAAAAAAAAACATTTTTGGAAAATTCAAATGAAGAAATTGCTTCCAAAATGTTTCTACGCGGTCTTTATCTTTTGAGGTATCGAAATGCATTGTTGTGCGGTAATGGATTGAAACCCTTTTCCAAACAGAAAAATTCTAGATCTAGAATTTCGTCATTTCTTTCCACTTTTCTTTACAAAAAAAAAAAGAAAAAAGAAAAGAAAGAAAAAAAAAAAAGAAAAAAAAAAGAAAAGAAAGAAAAAATAATGAAATATGTAGATTCTAGATGTAGATCGAGATATGGATCTAGATTAGATCTATATAATATTATTTAACCCTTTCCCAAATGACCAAATTTTAGGGTGATCCACTTCAAAAACTGCCACAAAAGACAAAATGGATGTTATTAAAGATAGGAATTGTGTAAAATATGGCATAGAAAATATTGAGGCAAAAGGAGAAACTGCTGGTTATCAGCAGTTTCTTCTTTTGTCTCAATGTTTTCCCAAGCCTTTTCAATTAGGGACGTCAAAACCAGGTCTTGTTTGGGAAAGGGTTAAAAAAGAAACTTTGGTCATGAATCAAATATATAAGGCCCATTGTTGTCTTGCACCCATTCACAAAGCAGTCTTTGTGGCATTCGTGACATTATTTTATTTTACACTTGACTCATTAGATTATTAAAACAAGATTGAAAGCAGATGACAAAATATTTGTTGTCAAATGCACGATGGAATTTTTTCCGGTGTTGTACGATTTTACTTGTCGTGAAAAATACATTGATAATTTAATCAACCAATCAGATCACAGGAAAATTCGTATGGTGCCCGTTGTCTTACAGAGAGACGACGGGGTACCAGTTTAGGAGTCCTGAAGAACTAGGGTAGACTACTCTAGATGCCATGATTATGGATGGGTATGGATTATCTCCCTTTATCTAGGGGACACAACTCTAGATGCCATAATCATGAATGGGTATGGATTATCTCCCTTTATCTTTCTAGCCTGGAAGACAATCACAACATCCAACATGACAGCTATAGATGCAGTAGAGAGAGGCTGTAGTGAGTGTGAGATACTCAGATGTGACGGTTCTGTTGGCTGGGGTGGAAGTCCTGATGAACTAGGGGAGACCACTCTAGATGCCATGATTATGGACGGGTATGAATGAATGAATTAACTCCCTTTCTCAAACAAGACCTGAGACACTTTCTTTAAATATTTTTTTTAACCCTTATCATGCTGAATTAATTTTGACAAGTACACCTCCGTACCACTGAATTAATTCACTATGCACAGTGTATCAATGGGGTGCACCTATTCCGACACTATAAATTGAATTTATGAGGCATTTTAGCCATATAAACCCTATGTTTTTGAAAGAAGACTACATACCGTGTAGGATCATGGAGAATTCCATGTTGTTGGTTTACTTTGACCCACGTAAATTGCATCATAAGACATCCCTTGTCAATCAAGCCCGGCCCACTAAAAGTGACAGTGGTACATTCCGCTATCGGGGCGATTATTCCATCGGTATTCAACACACAAATTCCAAATCTACGATATTTTGTTCCAAATATATTTCTAACCATCACTACTAAAGTCACTTTCTGCTTAAAAATCACTATCAACAAAAATTGACGCAAAACTTCGTCAACATGCTCGCCTTCTGAGCGCGGCCATTTTGGATTAGGGTTATCCCAATTTCACTTTTGCATATTAAGTGCATCATTATGACGTCTAAGGCTTTTGGTTGGCTGATATTTTTACAGAATTGACCTTCACTGAGAGTGTCCTACTAAATATAGCTCAAAACTTGCATAAAACGTCATCAGTTTGTTAATACAAGGCTAATATCTAGGGAACCCCTGTAGCGCGACCTAGAGTCGCGCTTAGCGGTGGCGAATGGGGTTGGGTAGCGCGACCTGTGGTCTCGCTTAGCATGATAAGGGTTAAGATACCTTGAGATTTCTCAATATAGTTTAAGAAAAGGTGTTTTACTAGCCGCCAGAGGCGGTCGTATATTGGCGTCATCTTCTCTGTCCATCCATCCTTCCATCCGTCTGTCCATCCATCCATCCATCAATATGTATGTACGTAGGTACATCCACTTTTCTTATGAGCACTACTCCTCGTAAGTTTCTGGCTAGATTGTTTTGAAACTTGGTCAATGTTATCTCCTAAATTGGTAGATGTGCATTGTGAAAGGTTTTTATGGTTCATTGATTCTTCCCTGAGTTATGCTCCCTTAAAACTTAGTATCTGGGGCTTATATACATTGCAACCTTGTGTAACACAACTTCTCCTAACTTTTTATCTTGATTTGAAACTTGGTCAATCTCATCACCATAATTTTAAGATGTACATGGATCAAGAAATTTATGGTTCATTGATTTTTGCGAGAATTATGCCCCTTGACACTTTGTCTCTTAGGCTTAATGATTATGTCTGCCTTGTGAAAGCAATTCTTTCCAGGTTTTATGACTTGATATTTATAAAACCTTCTTGTGAACACAACTTTTTACTTTTTGAGTGGATATTTGACAATTTTAAAAGGTATTCTGCAATTGTTTTGATTTGGTTCTGTCAAAATAAGTAGTGTCTACAATTATGGCGGCGTTTGATGTGACTATGCCACTCTTGTTTGGAGCAAGATTTTTAAGGCGCTTAAATAATGGGAAGTAGCATTACTGTTTACTTGTAACTTCTTGCAGAGCCCTTTGATCAATTCTATAGAAACAATGTAAGTGAAAATTGTCCAAGTTGTTCCGAATGTTCCATAATATGTTAACTATTGTGTTCCGATTGATCCAGCTTTATACAAATGATAAGCAATTTCTTCCTTTCCCACACTGTTTTCCTGGCAAAAAAAATGTAGAAATTTACTCACTTGCACTTGTTGTCTGCAACATCTCAAAATGTGTACAAGCCTAAGATTCTGCTGCCTGGTTATGGTAAAGATGCCAAAAGCATGGATTATTTGAAAAAAGGTTTCAAAACTTGTAGAATTTACCTATTTTTCCTTTTCAGAATCACCCACAATGTTGGTAGTGTAGGAGCAATAAGACATGTAAAAACAGCTATATCAGTAGCCAGGGCTGTCATGGAGAGAAGCTCTCATACATTGTTGGTAGGGGAGCAAGGTCAGTTTTTAACTTTACTTGAAATGATTAGAAAAAAGTTTTAAAAATTGAAGTGTTAATTCAAGAGTTTTCCACAAACTTTAACTTATGTCTGCAGGGTTTAAACTTGGTTATCTTTTATTCTTTAACCAGTATCGCACCCCCAGTATCCTACCAATTCTGCTTTTTTGTGGATAAAAAAAGGCTAGAAAACTATTAACGGTATTTTATTCAATGCAAAATTTCAAGGTTGAACAAGCATTCCAGGTAACTTTTGACTATCTGGGAGGCATATTGCAATGGTGTGAATGAGTACCCACAACATAGGGTTCGGATTTGAAATAACAAACACTCAAACAGAATGGTTTGAGCCCCCTGTCTCGTATCTATTGCTTTTCATTTGTTTTTGGATTGCATCAGTTGTTCATGAGAAAGAAATCCCTTTCGCACTGACAAGCCATTCAAATGTTGAATAATTATGTGACTCAGAATTTCAAAAAGTCATCAATATTTTTGTTAATACTTGACCAATTTCAATTCGGCTTGAACTAGAGAAGGTGGGTAAATGTCAAGCTGGATGTGATGGATTTTTCCAAAAATCAACTGAATAAAAAAGTATTGAAGATCAACCAAAATTTTGGTTGATCCTCAATAACTTTTTTATCAGCTGATTTTTAAAAAAACAACCATGTCTATCTAAGGTCTGTCCATCTTCTCTGCTTTAAAGCAATTTGAAATCGGTTCCATATTAACAAAATGATTGAAGATTTTCTGAAATTGTTGTATCACATTATTATCCTCTGTGATTCTCTTGCATATACGCCACCCGGCCGCGGCAAATACCCTTTCTGACAAAATTGTCACCCACCAATGGGTTTGAAATCGTTAACCTAAGTGGGCGAGCAGCTGGAGGCTTGGTAAGGGTGTTGTGGTAGTACTGGTTTGAGAAACAACAGGAATTCATGGTAAGTTGCTCCAGCCGCCGCGATATGACCCTTGCAGTTGAAAACGGCGTAAAACCCCAATAAACTCAAACTCTTGCATATATGTTCAGTTCTCATTCTCATTTCAGCCACTTTATTTGCCCAACAACTTGGTTTTACTATAGAAGACACACATAGTGTTGCATCTGTTAATATGTATCAAGATTGGAGAAAAACTAACTGCCAGCCAAATTATTGGGAGGTGGGTTGGATTTTTAACCCTTTCTCAAATGGCAAAATTTTAAAATTTGACTGCTGCTGCGATCATCAAAATAGGTGCCACTTACAGTAGACTTTGGGAATATTATAGCACAGAAAACATTGAGGCAAAAGGAGAAAAAGCTGATTATCTTGTGAGGAGTAAAAAAGCGTTATTCTGTGGTATTGAGTCAAACGCAACCTCAATTCATTTGGGTTAACATACGGAGCATAACATACGGAGCAGAGATTGAGTTGATTGAGATGCAAACAGGTATCACTTGACTCATTACCAGATGACAAAAATTTAGACCTGTCCAAATGCAAAGTTGTTGCAGAAGACAATTTCAAGTGAATTGAATTTTATATTTTTCGGTCTTTTGGGGTAGGAAACATTGTTGGAAATAAAGAAGAAATTGCTTGTCACAAGCAATTCCTTTATTTTCTACAATGTTTCCAAAGCCTATAACTTTTGAGGCATCAAAAAGTGTCACTTTGTGGTAATGTATTAAATACAAGTTGAGGTGATCAACTACAGGTTAGGTACAGGTCGATCAACCCTTTCCCAAACAAGACTGTGTTTTGATGTGTGGCTTGGGAAAACATCAAGGCATATGAAGAAAATGCTGGTAACCAGCATTTTCTCCTTTTGCCTCAATATTTTCTGTGTTATATTATACACAAATGTTATTCTCTTTTACCTTAATTTTGTCTACTTCAGAAGCTTTCAAATTGGCACACCATAAAATTTTGCTGTTCAGGAAATGGTTAAAGATATGAAGCGGACCACACTCAATATCCATACATGATCGATTTTAGATCAGGTCGATCTTCTACCACATCGGTACATGGTTGATCACCCTAACCACTCCAGATCACCAATGCTGACTAAGCTTGATCTGGGTTGATTAAGTTGAACTGATACAGAGCTCCAGATAGGATGCGTATTTGCGTAAAATACGCATTGATTTGGTCTAAATACGCATTTACTTTCATGAAAATGCGTACAGATACACATTCAAGATAAAGAATACGCATTTGATAATCGTCAGTTAGCGTATCAAGATCGATGAGCGCCGAAAGAAGCACATAAAATAGGAAATCCCAAAGATTTAAAATAACGTTTTGGTCTGTAAAAATAGCTTATCGAAGCGTCTAATGCGACTCAGCCAACCAAAACCGGGAATTATTGGGGAATACCGATTACGTCACCAGCCGAGCAAATGCAGATGACAATCGGCTATTCCGTAGATCTACCGAATGCTGCCGAGTGGTGTATGTTGTTCGAATTTCAGTCAATCGTTGATTTCCGTTGTTTTTTATACGGAGCAAATCATTAACTCGATTTTAATTGGATGACAAATATCAGGCCATACATCACTTTGTTAATCGGAAATTGCAACTCGGAGTTTGTTTTCTTTTTAAATCGGGAAGCGAGTACATCCACTTCTGAGCACATCGTAAAGGCGATTTTGGCCGATATTATTTCTGAAGAGGCCCTACAGTATAGACAAAGATAGCCCATGATGGTATTCTTGTTCAGAAAAAAAAAAAACACTAAAAAGTCTTGATGGTCGGAAACATAGCGCGCTTAGATGTCCTTGAATATGAAAGTAGGTCGTTCTGGTGGTGTGCTCCTGTTGATTTTAATCCTTTCCCGAACAAGAGAGTAAATACTCATTGCCTCCAAAAAATATCTGGAAATACGCATTGGAAAAAATTCTGAGGGGTAAATACTCCTTGTCTTAAAAATATATCTGGAGCTCTGCTGATAGGCAGTGGAAATGTAGCATAATAGATTACCATCACATAAATAAGTCTTTGATGTCTCTACAGCATAAATTTTTGGGAGAAAAAGGTGAAAATTATTTGGAGAAAATGGTGAAAAGTGAAGAAATTGTGCTTGTGACTTGCAAATCTTTCATTTCCTACAATAATGATAGATTAATATAATGTTATTCTCTTGAAATTGTTCTCTGCATCATCTTTGAATTTGGACTAGTCTTAAGTTTTGATTTATGATAATTGGTTAAGGTAAAATATAAGCATTTTTTTTATTACAGAATGTTGTCCCTGATCCATCAAAGTTTTGTGGTCCCTACAAACCTGTGCCTTTTACAGACAATCAACAATTAAAGTGGAAGCCGTATGACAAAAATGTTGGATTTGGAAATCATGATACTATAGGTAGTGTAAAACAATTTATATTATACAAAGCAATAGATAACATGGGGTGAATTTGTGACTTCAAAATCAGGAATTAACCCTTTCCCAAATGGCATATTTTAAGGATGGTCCAATTGACCAAACGCTGGCTGTCAATTAAAACCATCGATAAGCCAATAGATGATCAGAAAAATGCAACACCCCATTGTTTGTCTTAAATTCTTCGTTGCACATGATATTGTATCAATCTATTGATTGACAATCAAAATAATTGACATGCCAATACTCCCCATTGTTTGTCTTAGATTCTATGTTGGGCGGAGCGATCTATCAATTGGGGTTTGGTCAATTCAGAAGCTGTTGAAGACGACAAAATGGATTTTGATAAAAATTGAAACATGTGTAAAATATAGCATAGAAAATATCAAGGCACAATGAGAAAATGCTGATGACCAGCATTTTCTCCTTTAGTCTCAATGTTTTCCCAAGCCTTTTCATATGACAAAATGTCAGAAAGTCTCTAGGAAAAAGAAAACAGCATAATCTTCCTTTACATCAAAATCATATTAGTAAGGGTTAATCCATCCCCACATATTTGCTCTTTTTGAGAGCCAACAATATAAAGGCTTAAGAAAATGTTGTGACAAGCAATTTCTTCATTTCCCACAATGTTTTCTACCTAAAATGAACAAAGTATCGTCTGCAACATCTTTGAATTTGGACAGTCTTAAATTGTGCTCTCTGATAATGGGTTAAACTCTGATTCCAGGTATGATAGTTATAGACCATAATGGTAATGTAGCAGCAGGAACAACAACTAATGGACTGGGACATAAAATACCAGGGTGAGTTATCTACCTTTTAAGCGGTTGCAATGTGTATGGGAAGTTAATCTCACTGCCCTAGAGTTATAGGCATCTTATTGTTTAGACACAGTTTCTGCTTTGTTTGAGTTTAAGAACTATAACAGATAGAGCCTTGAAATTTCACACATGGATACTTTCTGACCAGACCTTTCATTTGGGACCATGACCTGTGACATTAATGACTGTGCATTTTCACTTTGACCTACTTTTCAAATACTTTAACTTGCCTTATTTCTTATGCACTATTTGAGATAAAGTTTTGATATTTCACACATGGATAACATCTGCCAAGATCTTTCATTTGGAACTATGATCTTTTACATTATGACATTGACCTTGAAGTTAAGCATACTTTTCAAAAACTGGGCAGCGGCCATGGCGCAGTTGGTAGCGCATCTGCCTCTCGAATGAGAGGTCCTGAGTTTGATACCCGGCCGCAGCAAATACCCTTACTGACAAAAATGTCACCCATCAATGGTTTGATATCGTGAACCTATGTGGGGGAGCAGCTGGAGGCTTGGTATTGGTGTTGTGGTAGTATCGGTATGAGAAACAATAGGAATCCATGGTTAGGTGCTGTAGCCGTCGCTATATGACCTTAATAGTTGAAAACGGCGTAGAACCCCAATAAACAAACAAACTTTTCAAAAACTTTAACCTAGTTTATTATATCTTATGAACTATTAGACATAGATATTTATCACATGGATACCTCCTTTCAATTTGGATCATGACATTTGACCTTGTGGCCTTGGCTTTTGTGTTTGACCAGGTTTTTCTATAGCCTTGCATATAGTTCAGCTATGCCGTTGACAGACAAGTCTTGCTAACCTATAACCACATTAACACAATCCAATCTTTAAGGCTCAGCAAGATACGACTTTTTGAAAACACTGGAAAATTAGGCAAATGCTTATCAAAGGTAAATTTGGAACTTTACGATTTTTGGTCTTTCTATGTTTCTTGGTAGAAACAATTGTAAAAAAACTACCAGAGCCTATAAAAAACCTGGTCAAACACAAAGGTCAAGGTCACCTTCCTATGTATTGTTTTAACATCTTTATTGATATCAAAATTTCAAAATGCGATTCTATTTTAAAATCACAGGAGAGTGGGTGACTCCCCTATAGCAGGTGCTGGTTCCTATGTCAACAATGAAGTGGGTGGGGCAGCAGCCACAGGAGATGGAGATATAATGATGAGATTCTTACCCAGGTGAGCACATCTTTATTAATGTCAGAATGACATTTCAAAATGCAATACTTCCTTTTTATACGCTGCCGGAGGCAATCGTATATTGGCGTCATCTTCTCCATCCGTCCATCTGTCCATCTGTATGTATGTCAACTTTTCTTCTCAGTGCAACTCCTCCTACGTTTCTGGTTGGATCTTTTTGAAACTTGGTTAATGTTATCACCTCAATGGGTAGATGTGCATGAAGAAAGGATTTTACAGTTTATTGATTTTTGCCTGAGTTATGCCCCCAAAGGGGGCTTATTGAACTTGCATCCTTGCAGCATATAGTGTGACTATGGCACTTATTTTTGTTTATCAAACGGTATATTGTGGGTACTCATTTGAAACGTCTCATTGATCCGATTCAAACGAGTACCCACAACATAGGGTTTGGATATAGAATAACAAAATTAGAATGCCTATATGATAAATTATGGGAATATTATGATGAGATTCTTACCAAGGTAATGATATCCTTTTAAATATTAACATAATATCTTCTATTTTCTTTAAACCCTTTTCGATGTGACAAAGTATTAGGGTTATTCAATTCAAGAGTTGCTGCAGATATGGTTTTACATGTTTATGCCTCATGAAACAAATTTGTAAAACTAAAATGTGTTTAATCATCTAAAAGTCTTTGGATTTATTATTAAATATTGGATTTATATACATTATAGCATGAAAAAAGTTGGACAAATGGAGAAAATACTAACCTCTTATGCCGTGTTTGTGGATCCATAAAATTTTTAAGATCTAACTGAGGTGCGTTCTATAGAGGGAGAGTTAAAGCTACTCAACATTGAGCGCTAATGTGCTATACTTCTATGGAAACCCTATGGGTCAATTCTGTAGAAACAATATGAGAAAGAATTGAGCGAGTTGTTCCAAAGGTTCTATTATTTATAAACTGTGGTGTTCCGAATACTCCATACTTTATACAAATGACTTCATGGTGAAGTCATTTGTATAAAGTATAGAGTAATCAGATCACCTTGGTCAGAATCTCCCTCTCAAAATGCTTTCTCTTAAACAATTTTGGAAAGTTTATGTTATATTAACCCTTTCCCAAACAACAACATTTTAGGATGATCCACTTCAAAAACTGCCACAAAAGACATAATGGATGCTATTGCAGATAGAATTTGTGTAATATATGGCACAGAAAATATTGAGACAAAAGGAGAAACTGCTGGTTATCAGCAGTTTCTTCTTTTGTTGCAATGTTTTCCCAAGCCTTTATCATTAGGCACGTCAAAACCAGGTCTTGTTTGGGAAAGGGTTAAAAGATCTGGAACTAAAGGATGTACCTCAAATACTAGAAAACCTTTTCTATGTGGAAATTTTACTATATAATTTGTTATCCTCTAAAATTAATTGCAGATTAAATGATGTGTGGCTACTTCATTTGGAACATTATTGATGGTATTTACCTTAATTTAGATTTTGCTAAAATCTATAAATATTTTTCCAAAGATTCTCTTGTTCTGTATTTACAGTTATTATGCTGTGATGTTAATGAAGACAGGGGTATCACCAGGCGTGGCCACTGCAGAGGCAATTAAAGAGATAATTAAATTTTACCCAAAGTTTTCTGGTGCTGTATTGGCTGTAAATGTACATGGAGAACACGGTTAGTTACACCTGCTGTAATCTTACTTTAATTGATTAAGAATATGTAAACAAATTGCATTTACCCTTTCCCAAATGTCCAAAAATTTGACTACATCTGAAAAAGCTATTGCAGGTGATAATATGGATGTTTCTGAGATAGAAGTGTAGTGCACTAGAGTAGAGGAGGGTAATTCTGACACTTTAAGGGTAAAATCAATATATTTCTTTGTCTACATATATGAGGCCATATTTCGAGTCGGGCTTACACTAACCTTTATGCAACAAATTTGTGTATTCTACGGCGTCTTCTGGCAATAAACAATGATGGTACAATGGAATCTTTACCACATATGAAGCATCTTAAACCCGACACTTTTCTGTCAAACCCGACACCAAACATATTATTGAAGCAAAATGAGCTATGTGATGCAATGTCACAGAGAAGTTAGGATTGAAAGGGGAAGAAAACCATACTTTCTTTTATCAGACATATACTGCAAACCTTTCTCTCAATTAGAAATTGGGTTATAGACGGAATATAATTTCGCTCATAATTCACACTCTGAGAGTTCGGTCAAATCCGACACCTGAAAAAAAGATTGCGAACATATGTGAAAAAATATGCAAATCTATATGTAAAGGAGTCGCCATCAGCTCGAATAAGCTGGTTTTACACATTTCTGTAACATACCGTCTGTATAGTAAAGTCTTTACTGTAAAGATTAAGTAAGCGAGAGTGGGAAATTTCCTCTAATTTTCACTTAAGGTGTCGGAGTTAAATCTCTGGCCGAAATTGACGGTTAACCCCAACCCCATGATTTATTAATAAAAAACGCTCTGATACTGTTATTAGACGTCTAGGATGATAGAGCATTGTCTAAATGTTCATCTTATACAAACATCTATCGAGGAAGATGACTTGTACATGAATTTATTTTTACTTTTTTAGGACACCCCTCTTACAGAAATCTATAAGACTGCATTTTTGAAAATTCCGCAAACAGGGTGGTCCATCTTTAACCTCGATTTTTAGCTCACCTGAGCAACATGCTCAAGGTGAGCTTTTGTGATCACCCTGTGTCCGGCGTGCGTTGTGCGTCGTGCGTCGTGCGTCGGAAGGCGTCAACAATTTCTTTAAACATCTTCTCCTCCTTAACCACTAAGCCAATTCTTACCAAACTTGGCAGGCATGTTCCCTTGGTGACCCTTTTCAAAACTTGTTTTCAAATTTTTGATTCGTCAAAAAATGTGGGCGTGGCAGGGCGGGGCTTATCAGACTTAGAGAAATTGTTACATAATTCTTCAAAAATCTTCTCCTCCTTAACCATTGAGTCAATTTTTACCAAAGTTGGCAGAAATGTTCCTTGGGTGATCCTTTTCAAAACTTGTTTTCAAATTTTTGATTCGTCAAAAAATGTGGGCGGGGCAGGGCGGGGCTTATCAGACTTAGAGAAATTGTTACATAATTCTTCAAAAATCTTCTCCTCCTTAACCATTGAGTCAATTTTTACCAAAGTTGGCAGAAATGTTCCTTGGGTGATCCTTTTCAAAACTTGTTTTCAAATTTTTGATTCGTCAAAAAATGTGGGCGTGGCAGGGCGGGCTTATCAGACTTAGAGAAATTGATAAATAATTATTCAAAAATCTTCTTCTCCCTAACCATAGAGTCAATTTTTACCAAAGTTGGCATAAATGTTCCTTGGGTGACCCTTTTCAAAACTTGTTTTCAAATTTTTGATTCGTCAAAAAATGTGGGCGTGGCAGGGCGTGGCTTATCAGACTTAGAGAAATTGTTACATAATTCTTCAAAAATCTTCTCCTCCTTAACCATTGAGTCAATTTTTACCAAAGTTGGCAGAAATGTTCCTTGGGTGATCCTTTTCAAAACTTGTTTTCAAATTTTTGATTCGTCAAAAAATGTGGGCGTGGCAGGGCGGGGCTAATCAGACTTTGAGTAATTGATAAATAATTCTTCAAAAATCTTCTTCTTCCTAACCATAGAGTCAATTTTTACCAAAGTTGGCATAAATGTTTCTTGGGTGACCCTTTTCAAAACTTGTTTTCAAATTTTTGATTCGTCAAAAAATGTGGGCGTGGCAGGGCGGGGCTTAGCAGACTTAGAGAAATTGTTAAATAATTCTTTAAAAATCAAATGTTGATCCAATTTGTACCAATCTTGGCTGGAATGTTTCTTGAGTGACTGTCTTTACTGCCTGTTGATGAATTTTTGATTCATCAAAAAATGAGGGCGTGGCAGGGCGGGGCTTATCAGACTTAGAGAAATTGTTAAATAATTCTTCAAAAATCTTCTTCTCATTAACCATTGAGTCAATTTTTATCAAACTTGGCAGAAATGTTCCTTTGGTGATCTTTTTTCAAAATTTGTTTTCAAATTTTTGATTCATCAAAAAATGTTGGCGTGGCAGGGCGGAGCTTATCAGACTTAGAGAAATTGTTAAATAATTCTTTAAAAATCAAATGTTGATCCAATTTGTACCAATCTTGGCTGGAATGTTTCTTGATTGACTGTCTTTACTGCCTGTTGATGAATTTTTGATTCATCAAAAAATCAGGGCGTGGCAGGGCGGGGCTTATCAGACTTAGAGAAATTGTTAAATATTTTTTCAAAAATCTTCTACTCATTAACCATTGAGTCAATTTTTATCAAACTTGGTAGAAATGTTCCTTGGGTGATCTTTTTCAAATTTTTTTTTCAAATTTTTGATTCATCAAAAAATGTGGGCGTGGCAGGGTGGAGCTTATCAGACTTAGAGAAATTGTTAGATAATTCTTTAAAAATCAAATATTGATCCAATTTGTACCAATCTTGGCTGGAATGTTCCTTGAGTGACTGTCTTTACTGCCTGTTTTCAAATTTTTGATTCGTCAAAAAATGAGGGCGTGGCAGGGTGAGGCTTATCAGACTTAGAGAAATCATTAAGTAATTCTTAAAAAATCTTCTTCTCCTTAACCAATGGATCAATTTTTACCAAACTTGGCAGAAATGTTACTTGGATGACCCTTTTTAAAATTTGTTTTCAAATTTTTGATTCGTCAAAAATGTGGGCGTGGCAGGGCGGTGCTTATCAGACTTAAAGAAATCATGAAAAAAATCTTTAAAAATCAACCATTGATCAAATTTAAACCAAATCTGGCAGATCTGTTTCTTGAGTGACTGTTTTCAATGTGTGTTTATGAATTTTTTGATTTGTCAAAAAATGTAGGCGCTGCAGGGCGGGGCTTATCAGACTTGGAGAAGTTATTAAACGAATCCTTGAAAATTTTCTTCTCCTTAACTGTTAGACAAATTGTATCAAATTATCCAGGAATGTTCCTTGGGTACCCGTTTTTATTTATTTCTTTACAAATTTGTGATTGGTTGAAAATATGGGCATGGCAGGATGTTTATACGACTAGGAGAAATGACAGGAAAATTCTTTAAAAATCAACTGTTGGGCCAATTTGAACCAGGGATGTTGCTTGAGTGACTCTTTTTAACAATAATATTGTTTGTGAATTTTTGATTTGTTAAAAAATTTGAGTGTGGCAGGGTAGGGCTTATCAGACTTCAAAAAATCATAAAGAAATTCTTCAAAAATCAACCATGGGGCCAATTTAAACCAAGAGAACAAAATGCTTATTGAGTTACTCTTTTCAAACACTTGGTTATAAATTTTTGATAGGATAATAAATGTTGATGAGGCAAGGAGGGGCTTATCATATTAAGCGTATTAATGCCTGTAATGTAGCATTCTGATGTTTCAAAATTGTAAATTGTTAATTGTAAAAGTTTAATCCTGATTATCAAACTGGAACAGCACATGATATTCAATTTTAAAGATGTATGCAAATGCTACTACATGCAATATGATTGAATACTAATGTGACTTCATTGTCTTCATTGGAAATTATGAAACTTAATTTACAATAGCTTGATACGACATACATATTTGTTTACAAAAAAAATTATATTGTACACCATCAAATACAGGAAAAACTCAGGTGAGCGATATCAGTGCCTTTCAGGCACTCTTGTTTAAGAAAGCAAGCCTTTACATGTAAATGAACATTATATAACTTCGGACAAATGTATGACATAGTGTTAAAAACAGAAAGTTGTTGATTTTGTCAAAAAATAATGTAATACAAATGACCTTTTTCCAAAAAGTGTCGGAATTGGACGCATGTCAGGATTACCCTCCTCTACTCTATAGCTAAAAAAATATTGAGATAAAAGGAGACAAAGTTGGATATCAGCATTTTCTTCTTTTGACTCAATGTTTTCCAAAGAGGTTTTTGCTAGGGTTGTCAAAGCCAGGTCTTGTTAAGGAAAGGGTGTAAAAGATAATTATACCCCCCACAACGAAGTTATGGGGGGGTATACTGGAATCAGGTTGTCCGTCTGTCCGTCCGTCCGTCCGTCCGTCCGTGGACATAATCTTGTGTCCTCTTCTCCTCCCACAGTTTTTGACCAATTTTGCTGAAATTTTATCAGGATGTCTCCTATTATATGAAGTTGTGCACCTGCAATTTTCATCTTGATCCAGTCATTAGTTTCAGAGTTATGCCACTTTGAACTTTTTAATTTGGGGGGGGGGGGGGGGGGGGGGAAGTCAAAATTTACAATTTGGTTTCTGTGTTCTAACTCGAGAACCGTTTGACCTAGGATCAAGAAACTTTACACAGTTGTTGCCCATGACCCAAGGAGGTGCCCTATTGTTTTGGGGTCACCAAGGTCAAAGGTCACAGTTGGACTTTGTTTAAAATCCGTTTCCATGCTCTAATTCAGAACCTTTTGACCGATAGCACTTTTTCAGTGACAAGGCCCTAGTGGGGGGTATTCGTCTGCTTTGCGACAGTTCTAGTTGAACTTGGAACAGTGTAAATTTTGCCTGTTTGTGAAAAGGTTAAAACAATTAACTCTACTGAAATGGGCCAAAAGTAGACTACTTACTCATATTTGAAAGCTAATTCTTTACCGATCCAATTTAAGCCATTTCCAAACAATGACATGAATGATCACCAGGTAAAGATTGTCAATAGAAAAAGAGCATTTGTTTCTATGAGCTTAGGAAATTTTGAAGAAAAATGAACTTGCTATTTTACTGCTATATTTTCAGGTGCAGCGTGTCATGGTTTTGATAAATTCCCATACTCCATCAGAACTCCAGATTATACTGACGTCACTGTGTTATATGTACCTTGTATATGACACTTATATATAGTCCTCTTTAACCCATTGCCAGATAGCTAAATTCTAGATTGACCCATTTTCAAAGATGTTGCAGATGGCAATTTCAAGTTAATCCTTTCCCAAACGACAAAATTCTAGGGTGATCCAATTTGAAAGCTGCTGCAGACGACAAAAATGATGATAATAAAGACATGATTTGTGTAAAATATGGCACAGAAAATATTGAGACAAAAGAAGAAACTGCTGGTTATCAACAGTTTCTTCTTTTGTTCAATGTTTTCCCAAGCGAGTTCTATTAGGGATGTCAAAACAAGGTCTTGTTTGGGAAAAGGTTAATTAAGTTTTACATTTTTTGTTATTTTTGGTTATTTTAAAAACAGTTGTGTTAAATGAAGAAATTGCATTCCACAATAATTATGTTCCAAAGCCTTCATATTGATGGGTGTCAAAAAGGGTTAATATGTGGGAATGGGTTGAAGTTCTGCCAAAAAAGTTTTTAGCTCCACTGGCCGACAGACCAGCGGGCTATTGTCATGGCGGTGTGTCCGTCGTGCGTGCGTCCGTCTGTCCGTAAACTTTTTCTTTAAAAATCTTCTTCTCAGAAACTACTGGATGGATTTCAATCAAACTTCACAGGAATGATCCTTGGGTGACCCTCTCTCAGATTCCTTCAAAGAATTTGGATTGAAGTAGAATAACTTGAGTTATCTGCCCTTGAATGTAAAAATAGCTGGTTTTGGCTTTATTTTTACTCTAAAATCTACAAATACTGACCAATCAAGACAAAACTTTGACAGATTGACTTAAAGATCTTTCCTTGGTATAATTTTCAGATTGATCTGAATTTTACATCATGAGTTATGTGCCCTTGAAATGGACAAAATTGCCATTTTCGGCTCCATTTTTACTTTGATTTCACTCCAAAACTACAAAATTTGTTAATATTTACTAATCAAGACAAAACTTGTACAGAATGTTGGTGACGTTAAGATCTTCCCTTGGTATAATTTTCAGCTTTATCTTAATTTTGTATCCTGAGTTATGTGCCCTTGTAATTGACAAAATTGCCATTTTCAGCTCTATTTTGACATTGTTTTCACTCTAGCAACTGCACATATTTACCAATCTAGACAAAACTAGGACAGATTGTTGGTGACTATAAGATCTTGTTTTGGTATAATTTTCAGCTTCATCTGAATGTTACATCATGAGTAATGTGCCCTTAAAATTGACAAAATTGCCATTTTCGGCTCTATTTTGACATTGTTTTCACTCTAGCAACTACAAATATTGACCAATCAAGACAAAACTTGTACAGAATGTTGATGACCATAAGATCTTGCCTTGGATAATTTTCAGCTTGATCAGAATTTTTTATCATGAGTTATGTGCCCTTGAAATTGACAAAATTGCTTTTTTCGACTATTTTGACATTGTTTTCACTCTAGCAACTACAAATATAGACCAATGAAGACAAAACTAGGACAGATTGTTGGTGTCTACAAAATATTGCCTTGGTGTAATTTTCACCTTGATATGAATTTTAAGTCATGAGTAATGTGCCCTTGAAATTGACAAATTTGCCATTTTCGGCTTTATATTCACTTTTACAACCAATAGTAGTAACTAATCAATACAGAACATCCACAGAATCTACTGACCATATGATCTTACATGCTTGTAATTTTCAGCTTGGTCATGCATTTGCTTGTTTGCGCAGCCTGAACCTTTGAAATTGCATTCAACAAGACAAACAATCAGGCCTGTGGAGTGTGGAGTGCTTCCAGACCGCCAGGGCTGTCTAGTTCCATAATGCATCCAATTAACATTTCTTCAACAATACAATTTCAGACTGTTCCAATTTAAAAGCTGATGCAGACCACAAAATTGATGTTGATAAAAATATTATTTGTGTAAAATGTAGCACAGAAACTTAGAGACAAATGAAGAAAATGTTGGTTTTCTAAAGCCTTGGCTATCGAGGTCAGAACCAGGTATAATTATACAGGGTTAATTCACGTTTTTGAGGTCGTTAACATTCTCAGAGGCCCAAAAAATGCGTAATCGCCCGAGACCGAAGGTCGAGGGTGATAACCCATTTTGTGGGCCTTTGAGAATGTTAACGGCCTCAAAAACGTGAATTGACGCTATTATTGCATAAAATATGAAGAATTTGCAAAGAAATGTAATAAAATAAGACGAATAACTAAAAAACTTTGTGAAAATTTAGCCACATTTACACCGACAGACACCAGAGTCTTCCGGGATTCGACTCGACATACATCGAGTAAGTACGATATCCTCTATACGGGCCGTTAGATTTTCATCGTGTAGCTATGTAGTCAAGTTTCATCGCATTTTACTGACATAATCTTCATAAATGGGTTGGCGAAATCGTAACAAAATTCGACTAAGTTTTCTTTTGGAAACATACTCTGGATATTCTAATGTTCATTTTAGTGCGAGTAATAAAACAAAAGGTCGGAATTTCCGAGGTAGATCTCTGGTTCGTTTCAGACATTCGTTCATATCAATAAAAAACAAAGTTGTAATACATACTATGTGGTTCTTGTTCTTCTTTTAGTTACTGCATTTTTTCCTTTACAACTTTGTTAAAATGAACATTTTTAAATTGTACAATTTGTCTAATTCTTTTTATATTTTGATTTATTTTAAGTTTATTAGATATAAATATTCGTTAATAATTTTGACATAACAAACAATTTTAGAAACTAATACAAGTATTTTTAAGTACATAATCAAAATCACTCTTTGTCTTATAGTCCGCATTTTCCTTCTTTACCTTATAGTCCGCATTTTCCTTCTTTGTCTATAGTCCGCAATTTCCCTCTTTGTGAATGGCCAGCAAAATCCCTCTATGTTATTTGGTCCGTATTTCTTTCTTAGTGCTATGGCCAGCAGAATCAGAAAATAAATAAAAATATAAAAAGAATTAGACAAATTGTACAATTTGAAAATGTACATTTTAATACGTTTTAATAAATCAATTTATGTTCAAAACAAACAATTTTTTCATTCACATTTTTTTTTATTTCATCAAATTCAACTTCATAAAAAATAAATATTCGTTTATACTTTTTACATAGCAAAATCCCTCTATGTTATTTGGTCCGTATTTCAAAATCACTCTTTATCTTACAGTATAGTCCGCATTTTCCCTCTTTATCTTATAGTCCGCATTTTCCTTCTTTGTCTATAGTCCTGTAGACTGGTTCCCTGTCCCTAGATCTATCGATCATATTGGGACAGGAACGGTATAAACAAAATATACGGTTTTCTGTATATTTTTTTCGGAGGATCTGATTGGTTGATTTTGATCATGGTTAGGCGGACGCCCAAAATAAATACGTAAAGCGTTTCGCAGACGCTGAAGAAAGCTTGCAGCCGACGAAAACTAGATAAGCTGATACGGGTTGAATGACATGCGATATAGATAATGCGTTAATTACCTCTTTCCAAAACAAGTTCTGGTGTTTACTTCCACCGAGTTGGGAAATCATTGAGCAAAGGAAGAAAATGCTGATGATCGGCATTTTATCATTTGGCTCAATGTTTTCCATGCTATCTTGTACACCGAATTGTAGCATATCAACAGCAGTTTTGTCTCTGCAGCAGCTTTAAAATAAGATCAGTCTATCTTTTTACTGGTTTGGGGGAGATAAAGCATGTTGTGGACGCAATTAAAAGAAAAAATCTTATTAATGGCAGTTTTGTATCAAATTTTCCTTGAAGACACGAGAGAGGAAATGAGAAGCAATTTTTTTTCTATAATGTCTTCAAAACATCACAAGTAAGAATAAGACTTGATTAAATTGTCGTTTTCAAATTACACACACTACCTTTTCCAAAACATATATTTTTATGTATCAACACCCATTAATTATCAATTCTTAAAACGTTTTTTTTTTTTTTTTTTTTTTTTTTTAAATCTCAATTTCATCAAAAGTGTTTCACTTCAAAATAGAAAAGAATCGCTTAATGAGATTCTGAGCTGGGGATAATAGGTTGGTTGTATTAAAATTATCTCGTAGTGGTATTAAGGACAAGATATGTGTTCACACTTCAGTGTTAAGGGATAAACATAAGTTAAACTACTGAACTACCTTTCAAATTTAATTGTTTATCTGATTATTGGACACACTCTGTTACAGTACATCAAAGACGGACAGTATGACAAAGGATCAGACCGATTTTATTGCCCTTAACCCATTCCCAGACTTTGGCTCTTTTTAACTCCACACTGGAGTAGCAGACGAAAAAATACATTGCTATCAAAAGAGTAAAGTTTGTGTTCTAGAGCATAAAAATGTTTTTCTAGGTAAAAACATTTTTGGAAATAAAGAAATTACTTCCGAAATGTTTTACGCGGTCTTTATCTTTTGGGATATTGAAATGCGTTGTTATGTGGTAATGGATTGCAACCCTTTTCCAAAACGTTTAAAAAAATATAGATCTAGATCTAATAAAGTTCCCGGAAAATGGTCGTCATTTCTTTCCACTTTTCTTAAAAAAAGAAAGAAGAGAAAAAAAGAAAAAACCTAGATCTGCATTGATCTAGATCTAGATCGATCTATAAAATATTAATTAAAAAGAAACATTTGCCATTAATCCATTATATAAGGCACATTGTCGTTCTGCACCCATTCACAACGCAGTCTTTGTGGCATTCGTGACATTAATTTTCACTTGACTCGGAAGATTATTAAAACAAGATTGAAAGTTGCAGCAGATGACAAAATATTTGTTATCATTTTGAAATGCATGATGGGAAATTATGTCCGGTGTTGTACGACTTTACTTGTCGTGAAAAATACATTGATAATTTAATCAACCAATCAGATCACAGGAAAATTTGTCCCCGACCCGTCTTCATACATAGAGAAGACGGGGTACCAGTCTATAGTCCGCAAAATTAGCGTCCGCGTTTTAGTTAGACTGGTACCCCGTCTTCTCTATGTATGAAGACGGGTCGCGGACAAATTTTCCTGTGATCTGATTGGTTGATTATATTATCAATGTATTTTTCACGACAAGTAAAATCTTACAACACCGGAGAATCCCATCGTTCATTTCTGTCATCTGCTGCAACTTTCAATATTTTGTTGAGTCTTGAAAGCGTAAAAAATATCACGAATGCCACAAAGACTGCGCTGTGAATGGATGCAGGACGACATTGGGCCTTATATAAATCGATAATGTTTCTTTTTTAAGTCATATTTTTTAGATATGTAGGCCTACACATCACATAATTTCTTTTTTTTAGGCCTAAAGAAAAGTGAAAAGAAATGACGACCCTTTGCCGGCAACTTTATTAGATCTAGAATTTTACTGTTTGGAAAAGGGTTTTAATCCATTATCGCACAACAACGCATTTCGGTGCCCCAAAAGATACATACCGCGTAAAACATTTTGGAATTAATTTCTTCATTTCCGAAAACGTTTTCTACCAAGAAAGACAATTTATATAGAACACACATTTTACGCTTTTGAAAGCAATGTAATTTTTCGTCTGCAACTCCAGTGTGGGATTAAAAAGAGTCAAAGTGTGGGAATGGGTTAAGGGCAATTATATCGATCTGATCCTTTGTCATACTACCTGTCTTTGATGTACTGTAACAGAGTGTGTCCAATTATTAGATAACAATTAAATTTAAAAAGTAGTTTACCATATGTTTATCCCTTTACACTGAAGTGAGAAAACATATTTTGTCCGTTATTTCACAGCGAGATAATTTTAATACAAATTAGCTATTATTATTCCAAGCTCAGAATCTCGTGAATTGATTCTTTTCTATATTGAAGCCAAACAATTTTGATGAAATAATGATTAGATCTAAAAAAAAAAAAAAAAAAAAAAAAAAAAAAAATAAAAAAGAATAAAAAAAAAAACCCGAAACTTTTTATTACTAGAATTGTTAAATATTGGGGTGTTGATGCACAAAATATATGTTTTAGAAAAGGTAGAAAAGACGAAGCACTTTTTCTGTAATTTGAAAACGACAATTTGATCAAGTCTTATTCTCAGTGGTGGGCTTAAGACATGTATAATATGAAATAAAAAATGCTTCTCATTTCCTCTCTCTTGTCAACAAGAAAATTTTGATACAAAACTGCCATTAATAAGATTTTTTTTTACTTTAAATTGCGTCCACAATATCGTCGAAGTAAATACAAACCTCGTATGTCCATTTTTGCGATTTTCAAAGTAAAATGTTGTATGTCCAGCGGCGGATCCAGGATTTCTGTAAGGGGGGTTCGAATACACAAAAAGGGGGTTCGTTTTCTTAGAATTACACAATTTTGACTGAATTTCTGCATGAAAATGAAATAATCAGGCTACCGAGGGGGGTTCGTTTGAGCCCCCCGAACCCCCCCTGGATCCGCCACTGATGTCCGATTTAGACGATTCTTTCAGGTATTAGGATATTTTGATTATAAATGACATATTTTATGTGAACATTGTGTACGAATTTCAAGTAAAACCTTTCAGTCCCCGTAAAAGTTATTAAAGTTCTTTCTTACCCCTTTAAACTTTCCAAAAAACGAGATACGAGGTTTTGCAATAACACCCATGATATACCTGAAGCATTTTTCTTTTGCTCAATGTTTTCCCAACCCCTTTCATCTAGGGAAGCCAATACCAGAAGTTGTTTGGGAAAGAGTTAACTAATTCTCTTTGTCGCAGGTCCGCGCATTCAACCGTATCAGCTTATCTAGTTTTCGTCGGCTGCAAGCTTTCTTGAACAGCGTCTGCGAAACGCTTTACGTATCTATTTTGGGCGCCCGCCTAATCATGATCAAAATCAACCAATCAGATCCCCCGAAAAAAATATACAGAAAACCGTATATTTTTTTATACCGTTCCTGTCCCAATATGATCGATAGATCTAGGGACAGGGAACCAGTCTACGTTTTAGTGTGACCCATCAAGGGACACTACTCTTACAGATAGAAATGATTCGCTCCAACAACTTTCGCGACCAAAGTGGTTTTCGCCACTGACATGTTTCGCTACTAGAGACAAATAGGAGTCGAAGAAGTGTGACAAGACAAAAACCCTTTTGTCTGATTACTTTATTCTTGTTTGACAAGAAACTTTAAAGGCGAATGGCATACCCCGTTTCCAGAAGAAACCAAACTAAACAATAATGAAACTTTGACAAATCTTACTTTAATGCAATATTGCGCTGAAAAAAACGGGGAAAAATAAAGGGAAGTTCATTAACAAATTTCTTGTTTTCCGCCAATGTTTTCTTAAACTTTTTTTCTCGTACAAACTTGTAAACCATAATTTTAAATGTTTTGCAAATGGTTAAAAACGACTACTTAATTTTGGCCAGCAATGGGATCTGCTTTAACCCTTTCACAAACTAGACATCTTTCTTGCTTGGAAAAACATTGAGACAAAAGAAGAAAGTGCTGATAATCTCTTAATCTCTTGTTCTTATTTTGCCTCAATATTTTCCTTTCTATATTGTGCACAAATCCTTTCTCTATAAACAACCGTTTCATTTCCCGAGGCAGCTTTTAAAAATTGGATGGGTACGTATGCCACTGATTAAGTTGCAAACAGTCAAGGCAATTGCTGTCATAGGGTAAATAAAATAACATTGATATTGATGAAATAAAATATAAACTTTCAATTTCAAACCTTTCATTCTAGCAATTTCTCCATTCCCTCGACAGTTCCCCTGCAATATTGCCCGTATTTTCTAGTTAATAGTGACAAATGATATTTTATTTGTCTTCTGTGACTAATTTCAAAATGACCAATCTCAATTTCGCAGTTTGGGAAAGGATCAATATCGATTTTCCATAAATGACACGATAGGTTAGATTAGACCGGAAGTCGTTTGACCCGTATCCCTAGTAAAAACCCCATGGTTTCGCTAGAGATACGGGCCCGTATCTCTAGCAAAACCCCCTTGTTTTTGCTAGAGATACGGGCCCGTATCTCCAGCCTCCATAGGCTAGAGATCCGGGCCCGTATCCCTAGCCACTTCCTTTCCTATTAGGCTGACTTCGAGTGAGGCGATAGCTCAGTGATAGCTCGACGATGGCTCCAACCGAACACCAATAGTGCGAGCTATTGACGTCATTTCCGCAGCTATAGCTCCAATCGAACGGCAATGGTCCGAGCTATAGTCCGACCACCGGAAAAAGTGTGGTCCGGCCATCCGGGCAATTACGTCATTTGGAACACCTCGGATAACAGCGAACCAATCAGTGTCGAGGTAAACAAAGATTTTGATTGGCTGACTCAGAACGGGGAGGAATTCAATTGATGGGACAGCGCTGGTTCCCAATAATGGTTCCCGTCCTCGCGAGCTATAGTGCCAATCGAAGTCAGCCTTAGATATCTAGGCTATTTACAAAATTTTGATTGCATATGAAAATGAAATATAGTTATGCTACAGAGGGAAAACTTTGAGACAAAAGAAGAAAATGCTGATAATCAGCATTTCCCCCTTTTGTCCCAATATTTTCCTAGCTATCTTACGGATACACATTCTTTTTCAACGTATATTAGTCTGCAGCAAACAGCCCTAAAATTTGGTCGTTTGGAAAAGGCTATTTTAAGAGAAAATTCGATTTCATAGTCCATATTTTAGAAAAAAATGTCAAAGTCTTGAAAATGTTTGAAATTCGTGGGTAATATGTAATTAAGGCAAAGCCTTAAAGCGAGCGAAGACCAACTAAACATACCAGTTCACTTTTAGACCGACAAAACTACATTTTATAGATCTATGCATTAATTCTTTGGAATGATTGCGGTTCGGCGATTTACCGAAACGTACTGAAATCGACCGAAACCAATACCGAAACGGGCCGAATTGTACCAAAACGGCAAATGGAGACACTCCACAACGGGAAATGCTTCCGGGTCGTAGTATACAAACATAGTTCCGTCAAAAATGGATTCGCTCCTTTTGTTGCGTTGACTCTGTGTCTATAGAATAGGTAGATGCATGAAATATGGTTCTGCATACTGGCAGACCATCTGTGTACTGCTAGGATGTGTTTTAATGAATTTGGTCGGGAACTAGTTTCTTGCGCGGTCGTGACCTTTCATGGGGGTATGTCACATGCAGATCCCGAAAGAGATAGCAAATTTCAAGGGTGGCTGTGTTCATGGGTGCGTGATTTTAGCTGATGGTGCTATTGATATCACTTTCTTGGTAGTAAATTAAAGACAAAGAAATGGTCTGTCAGGCAGACTAAGTAAAACATGCCACAAAGACTTCTGAGAGGAGCTAGAAGCTACCAAATTGGCCCATTTAATAGGCCCGTTTCGTTGAGGAGTGACACCAAATAGAGGGATCGATTATAAAATAAATTAATGTTTACAAATTTTACAAATCCCATTTATTGACCATATTTTCTATATTCCTAAACAACGACCAAATTCGTGAAAACACAATTGATCCGCAAATCACAAAACCTCTTTAAACGTCCCTAACAGAAAATGCTTGAAAACATATTGATGCAATAGAAGAAAATGCTGATAATCGATAGTTTCTGTGATATAATTGAAATAAATGTTAATGTTACTAAATAATTTTATAATAATGATAATAATAATAACAATAATAATAATAAAGACTTTATTTAACGAGGCTACACAGTTGGGATAATACCCAGTCTACCCTGTGGGCCTCTACAAATATTTACAAAGACAAAGCATAAAACAAATGCAAATAAGTACAACAAAAGAGATAGAAGAATCTATGTGTAATGCAAATTTGTAGAAGTTACCCATAAACTTTTCTCAAACAAGACCAGTTTTGAAGCACAATGATAAAATTAATGGTAACAATTGAGGGAAAAATGTAATCAGCATGTTTTCCTTTAAAATGGATACAAAATAGACAAATTCACATTTTTTATATTTAGACAGAAAGTATAAGCAATGAGCAATTGGACAATGAATACAAAATGCCTGTATAAATGCCTTTCGTTGTCTTGAAATCTTGAAAAGGTTCTGGTCACAAAAAGGACCAGTCTAACATATTTCTATTTGGGAAATAGCTCAAAGATCGTGCATCGATCTTCAGGAAAGAGGTAAAATTTCCAAACGCGACCATTCATTTGAAATCTGCAGGACACGTGCGTCATTGCAAAAATTTAAGCCAAATGATTAGGGCCTATCCCTTTTAACAGCGAGTTTGGAATGCTTGTGAAAAATAATCTAATCACCCGTTTAATCTAACTACACCATTCATTAGCTCCACTGGCCTTTCAGGCCAGCGGGCTATTGTCATGGCGATGTGTCCGTCGTGCGTCAGTGCGTGCGTGCGTCCGTGCGTGCGTCCGTAAACTTTTTCTTTAAAAATCTTCTCAGAAACTACTGGATGGATTTCAACCAAACTTCACAGGAATGATCCTTGGGTGACCCTCTCTCAGATTCCTTCAAAGAATTTGGATTGAACCAGAATAACCTGAGTTATCTGCCCTTGAATGTCAAAAATAGCTGGTTTTGACTTTATTTTTACTCTAAAATCTACAAATATTGAACAATCATTACAAAACTTGGACAGAATATATGTAAGCATAATAGCCTACCTGGGTGTAATTTTCAGCTTGATCGGAATATAACATCATGAGTTATCTGCCCTTGAATTCCAAAAATAGATGGTTTTGACTTTATTTTCACTGTAAAATCTACAAATATTGACCAATGAAGACAAAACTTTGATAGAATAATGGTGACTATAAGATCTTGCATGGGTATAATTTCCAGCTTAATCTGAATTTTACATCATAAGTTATGTGCCCTTGAAATTGACAAAATTGCCATTTTCGGCTCTATTTTGACTTTGTTTTCACTCTACTGGACTAGCAACTACAAATATTGACCAATCAAGACAAATCTACAGAATGTTGGTGATTTTAAGATCTTGCCTTGGTATAATTTTCAGTTTGATCGGAATTTTACATCATGAGTTATGTGCCCTTGAATTTGACAAAATTTCCATTTTCAACTTTGTTTTCACTCTAACAACCATAATTGCAAACCAATCAATATGATATTTGGACAGAATCTTGTTGACAACAGGATCTTGCTTATGTTTAATTTTCAGGATGATTGCAATGCTACAATCTGAATTATATGCCCTTAAAATTGACAAAATTTCAGTTTCTACACTTTTCAGTTTTGTGGCCACGAATATAGACTAATACTGACAAAATTTGGACAGAATGATGCTGACCAAAAGATCTTGCACGTGTTTAAATTTCAGCTTAATTATAAACTCACATATTGAATTATGTGCCCTTGCATTTGGCATAATTACAGTTTTCAACTTTATCATCACTCTAAAATCCCCAATATATTGGTCAATCATTTACCTTCTTTTCGCTTTGACCATATGATTGCTTCTTTTTACTTTGTTTCTGCTGTAAGAACCACAAGTATTTGATAATATATAAGTTTAAGCATTTAGATAAATTTGTCAATTTTTTTTTATAGCATACCACAAGAAATTCAGGCCTGTGGAGCGACTCAAGACCTTCAGGTCTTTCTAGTTTTTTAATTACACTAGATTTATCCAGTTAAGCTCTCTCTCAAACAACCGATTGACGTCTCAAATTTCAAAAACTAAGCCTACAACGTATTGAGAGATATTTTGAAGAGAAAAAAATATTTCGACAACTGTAAGTCGTTTCATATTAGACCAGACTAAGATTGGACCACACCCTGATGAATTCGCTACATGTCTAGATGAAAACAGTTTCATGTTTTGATACCGTTTCGCTACAATTCGGCCCGTTTCGGTATTGGTTTCGGTACATTTCGGTCGGTTTCGGTAAGTTTCGGTACGTTTTGGTAAATCGTCCTACCCGTTTGGGCTGATATGAATCTGCTTTGCGCCACCACCAGCCCCTTTTCGCCCATGAGTTTAGCCTATAAAAATCAACACAAAAACCAGACACTTTATGTCCCTACATAAACATTATTGATTAGATATGATATTAAAATAAATGAGTATTGCCATTTAATGCAATAAAGATTCAAGATTAATAGGAGTTAGGCTGATTTGAATCTCCTTTGCACCATCGCAAGCTCATTTACGCCCGCGAGTATATGAAAATCGGAGTAAATAGAAAAACCAGACACTTTTTCTAAAAAAAAAATACTCAATCATCGTCAATGTTGAATAGATATGATCTGATAAAACATAAATATTACAATCTATTGCGCTGGAAATTCATGATTAAAAAGTTTATACTGATACAAATCTCCTTTGCGCCGCCCAGATCCTTCTCGCCTGTTAGTAGCATATGAAAATCGGATTTTATACAAAAACAAAAAAACACACACAAAAAAAAAACAAAAAAAAAAACAAAACAAAAACAAAAAAAAAACAGATAGATCTACTCTTTGACCGAAAAACAAACATGATGGATTAGATAATGATCTTAAATTAATTAAGATACGTGAATATTGCTATTAAATGCAATAAAAATTCGTTACAAAGGAGTTAAGGCTGATAATTATGAATCTCCTTTGAGCCACCACCAGCTCCTTTTCGTCCGTGAGTGGACTACGAAAATCGGAATCAACAGAAAATTCAGACACTTTATGTCCAAAACAAACATTATTGGCTAGATTTAATCGTAAAATACATGAATTAAGCAATTTAATGCGATAAATAATCATGATTAAGGAGTTTGGGCTGATATAAATCTCCTTTCCGTCGCCTTCAGGTCCTTTGCGTCCTTTGCGCCAAAAACGGTTCCTTTGCGTGTTTTAGTCCAACCCAAGACAGAGCCGGATACCACTCTTCACTTCCGGCAGCCAGAAACGCTGCGATTTTTAAAATTGTGGTAAGGATTTCACAGACGTAATTCGTCCACAGCTTGTATTTGTTAAATCAATTGAATCCCACAGCTTTAACGTCTATATTTTTGGTAAGCATTATCGACCATCCTTTACAACCGTAACACAATAACTGATGTCCAAAAACATTCACTCCGGAGACCGGAAGTTCAATAATAAAAAAATATCGGCCCAACGTATGTACGTAAGAACGTTTTCACGCGTTGCCATTAACGCGAACTTCGCCGTGCGAATGGGCGCTCCGCGCCCATTCGCTCGCTTCGCTCGCTATTAAAACTTGGAAACAGATCTTGTTTGTTTTCGAAAAATAAGAAACATATCTTGAAAATGTAGCTACTTTAACCCTTTCCCAAACAAGACCTAGTTTTGACATCCCTGATAGAAAAGGCTTTAGAAAACTTTGAAACAAAAGAAGAAACTGCTGATGGCCAGCAGTTTCTCCTTTTGTCTCAATATTTTCTGTGCTATATTTTACACAAATCCTATCTTTAATAACACCCATTTTGTCATTTGTGGCAGTTTTTGAAGTGGATCACCCAAAGATTTTCCCGTTTGGGAAAGGGTTAATCCATTACCAATTGACAAAATTTTAGACTGATCCAAATTCAAAGATGTTGCAGACAACATTTAGTGAATGAAATTGTACATTTATTTGTCTTTTTGGGTAGAAAACATTGTGGGAAATGAAGAAATTGCTTGTCACAAGCAATTTCTTCATTTTCCACAATATTTTCCATTGCCATTATCTTGTGAGGAGTCAAAAAGAGTCATTGTGTGGTAACGGGTTAAGTATTATAGAGTGATCTAAGCCTCTACAGTCCAGTCACAATATTACAGCACATGTTTACCACTGGTGGTGAACTCGGCCAAAGCTAGGGACGTTTTTTCGCGAACAATGTATTCCGTCGGTGTTGTTATAAGATATCGTAACTACGGCTTTATCGAAGCCGTAGTTACGAGATTTTATAACAACACCGGCAGTTTGTCAATACAAAACGGTAAACTCGGTCTGTTTTTAGAACAAGTTCATTGTCATTAGAAAAAAAAATCTATAAACTCACATTTCAACGCAAAATATTTATAGCCTACCTTGTAGCGAAAAACGTCTCTTGCTTTGGCCGAGTTCACCACCAGTGTTTACAAAATGTGCTCATGTTTAGGCACATAAAAACAACACAATTTCGAACTCACAAATTCAGTAATTTTGCCTGCGATAGTTCGAATCTTGCAAGATTGAGACACATGCAAGGTTCGAATGAACGCATGTGTAATCCGATTGAAGAGTATTTTTTTTACATGTCAAATTTGTAATTAGATCTATGTGTTATGATTTATCGTAATTGGACTATAGTTAGAAACAATGAACTAGGGATTATTGATATTTCCCTGAAAATATTTATTAACCCTTTCCCAAACGGCAAAATTTTAGGGTGGTCCAATTTGAAAGCTGCTGAAGACGTCAAATCAATGTTCATAATGATCTTTTGTGTGTTTGTTTGTTGTTGTTGTTTGGGTTTTTTTTAGCCTTTTCTATAAGGGACGTCAAAACCAGGTCTTAATTGGGAAAGGGTTAAAACTAGATCTAGATCTATTTCAATATTTTAATAGATCTCTGGATCTATATATAGATTAACAAGAGCTTCTCAAAGCGGCGCATAATTATATACCTAAGAGGGGCTTGTCAGTAAAATTCGCCATTTTTTCCATTCAAGGACAGATAATTCAAATATGAAAAGTTATCTAAATTTTGTGGCGGTTTGAACAACCAGACGCCATATAATAGAGATTAATTGTGGCTAGTTTGATTAAATTCTGGTTGAAACTGTAGGAGTTGCACTCTAGATTTTTTTTTTAATTCAAGGGTAGATAACTCTAGAACGAAAAGTTACATGTATTAGAATTCCGTAAGCGGTGTGCACAACTGGGGATGTACTGTGGAGAGTTTGATTATAAATAGCATAGGCTAGGCAGATGATAAAAGAACGAAAAGAGTTAGGCTATCTGAATTCCGTACAAGAATTGCTATCGGACGGACAGACGACCGGGGCCATAACATAATATGGCCCTTCGGGCGTATAAAAATCATAACGACAAATAAATATTTTTGAAGATATACTGAACAAAAGTGAAAACGCTACACCTACTTTGCTTGTCATATTTCTTCTACAAACAACAACTAAACAAATCAAATGAAAGTGTTTCGCACTGTTCATTGACTTGGCTAAGCCAAACACTAAAAGTTTTGTGGATCTTAATTACGAGGATGAAATACGGACCCTTTTAATGTGACAGGGGTCCATTTTTCAGGCGTACAATTTGAACGGAAATTTAACACAATTTAAACCTTTAGGAAATCCTAGCAGAAGAATGCAAACCATGCCGGACCGCACGGAATGGTAGTCTGACAAGTTACCAGTCAGGAAATGTAAAGAAGTTTGCCTAAAGGTCTTTCAGCGTTTAGAAAATGTTGTTTAAAAAGTAGAATTTTCATCATGTTCCAAAGCTTGAAAATTTTACAATGCAATCTCCGTAGGAAATTCAAGTCGCTATTGCATGGACATCTGAGAACAAACCTAGTCGGAGAAAGGGTTAAAAAATCCTCTGTGAGGTCTGCAATATGTTGCAAAAAAAGCCCAATCGAAAACCGTAATAAATTTGTGAATACCAAACATTTTAAATTCCCTATTTGTTTATGTAAAAGGGAGGTAATTCGCAAAATCGACAGATTATACCTTGATTTTAGAGTTTGCTTTAAGAAATAAGTGAGATTTTAAGTGTTTTTTGGCAACCTGGATATGACTGATTCCGAAAAAATAATGAAGAGTTTTCTGCGCATGCGCATATGCGGCATTTGATGAAAATAGCTCTAAACGCATTAAGGGCTGTAACTCTGACATTAAAGGAGACAAGGCATTGAAATTTCGACTAAACGATTACTGAAAGCCTGGGAAATAGTGTCAACGTATAATTCATGCTATTAGTTCGATACTTTTCCAGAAATAAGAAATCTTGCAGTGTAGCGTTTTCACTTTTGTTCAGTATATATTATAGTGCCTAAATGTTTCGATGCTTTTCAATGAAAATCTCGTAACTGAAGCTGAAGACAACCTGCAGTTACGAGGTTTTCCTAAAGTGACGATTTATATCTGTGCAATTGGTTAAATGGAGAAAGTAGGGGAGACCGGGGCTAGTCCGCCCTCGGGGCATGTTCGCCCAGTGGCTCTGTAGAGCCTCTCGACAGAGGTAGAGAGCCCGGACCCAGGTTGAAATATCTCTTATGACGGAAGCTGATCGCAGAAAGTTTTTGGTCGCATTGAATAGAAAAAACATAGAAATCAGAACACATTTCTTATTTTTTGACACTGTCAGTAAATTTTCCACATTTCTGTAAATTTTTATTTATAGCATGATGCGCCATGATTCAGATTTCTTTTTCGTATGTTTATGAAGACAATTAAGTCCTATTTCATATAAAAATTCAGGACGAAATTTTCATGTCATCTAAAAGAAGATGTGCCGTGATGTTTCCATGGGAGTCTGTCTGGGGCTAGTCCGACTATTGGGGTCGGGGCAAGTTCGGCCACGACCAAACTTGCCAATGAATAAAAAGAATGATCACGGTTAGAAATGTCATTTCCTGTCGCATCTAAATATATCAATCGCAAAGACATAGCTCTAATAAAAGCGTAAAAAATGGAAAAATTCAAAACCTCTGGCCGAACTTGCCCCCGACCCCTGCTTGTTATCCCAAATCGTCGTTGTAAATGCAAAACCTCGTATCTCGTTTTTGGAAAATTTTAAAGGGGAGGGAAAAAAGTGCAATAACTTTTCCCAAACTGAAACGTTTTACTTGAAATTTGGACATATTGCTCATAGATGATTTGTCATTAATTCTGATCAGTAGAAATATCTCAAAACCTGCAAGAATTGTCTTTAACTGGGCACACAAGTTTGTACTTTGAAAATCGCAAGAATCGACATACGAGGTTTTGCATTTACACCGACGAAATGCCTCCCTTCTCACGATGTTTGGCTGTTAAAACAACGCCCTTTTTCAATTTATACCTTCATTTGGTAGTCGTTTTAAGATTTCTAGAAATTCAAACTATCTTAAAACCCTTTATAATGAATTATAGCTCTGAGCATACCTATCCCCAATAGTCGGCCGAACTTGCCCCGTGTATGGGGCAAGTCCGTCCACTACGACCAAAACTCTTAAACTTGAAATATTCTTTCTTGGAAAGAAACATATGAAAATGATAGACTCAGTTAGACAGGCTATCACTTGTAGAACGTAAATATATAGCCTAAATTATACCCAAATATCTCTTATAGAATTCAAAATATGAGAAATCAAAATTGTGAGTTTATTGGGGTTTTACGCCGTTTTCAACTACCAGGGTCATATCGCGGCGGCTGGAGCACCTAACCGTGGGTTCCTGGTATTTCTCGCACCAGTACAACCACAATATCCAAACCGAGCCTCCAGCTGCTCTCTCACATAGATGATTCACACCCATTGGTGAGAGACAAATGACTTTTGTCAAATGTCAGAATGGATACTGGACGAGCCGGGGTTCGAACTCGAGACCCCTGGATTGACAGACTCCGACGTAACCGACTGAGCTACCGGGCTCGGCGAGAAATCAAAAAAAAAAAAAAAAAAAAAAAAAAAAAAAAAAAAAAAAAAAAAAAGAAAAAAAAAAGAAAAAAAAAAAGAAAAAAAAAGAGGGGCGAACTAGCCCCGGTCTCCCCTAGATCTTCAAAGCTTTCAAATGGACTGAACACTTTCGAAAGCAAGACCCCATTTTGACGTCAGCGAAAGAAAAGGTTCAGAAATTGAGGCAAAAGAAGACAAAAGGCCTAGGAGGGCTTGAATCGCATCACTAGCTAGCTTATTAAGGTTTACGAACTGAGAATGAAAACACCTCTTTCTAGCCATACGAAATGCATCAAATTACACGCACTTGTAAATACACTTCACATAAGCTGATTCACCGTGCTGGATTTCAAGATTAGGCCTATGTTTCAAGAAGAAAATAATTTACAAATATTATTTTACTCTATATTCATACGCTGCTTTTGCAAGGGGGGTAATTTTGAACATCTTTGTCAAATATAAATTTCCATAAGTATGTATTAATTCAAAGTTCTAAACCATACAAAATGCTTCTGTTTGCATTTGGAATGGAAATGTAACACAGTTTAGGAATTACTGGCACTTTTCAAATTTCGCCTCTGACTTTGCAGTTCATTCTCAGTTCGTAAACCTTAATTAGAATAATTGCCTTTTGATTTCTTGTAAGCCTCCTACTGCCATACCTCTGTTTTCTGACAAGTATTACTCTGAATTGACCCAATGGTAGACTTTAAGAATTATTTTTCGATTTCTGTAAGACTGATAAGCCCCACCCTTCTCTGCCCACACTTAGGCTGTGGAGCAATCAAACTGTCATGAACAATAGGATATTTTTAAGGAATCATTTCGTGATTTTCCCCAAGTCTGGTAAGCCCTGCTCTGCTAAGGCCACATTTAACAACTAAACTGACACGATTTAAAAACGCAAAACACGTTTTCATTAACCATTCCTTTCATATAGCCTCGATCGGGACCATATTTGGGGACATGCATGAGGCAATGTATACCCTTCACTTGAATTCGGTTTGAAGCAGAGAATGTGGACAGACGTCACGCAATAGATGGACATGTTGGATTTTTTAAAAAAGTCTACTGATAAAAAAGTTATTGAAGATAAACTAAAATTTTGGTTTATCTTCAATAACTTTTTAATCAGTTGATTTTTCAAAAATCCAACACGTAAAGATTATTCCTGGCATTTATCTACCTTCTCTGCTTCAAACCGAATTCAAATTGGTCAATTATTTAAAAAGATATTGTAGATTATCGGAAATTCTGAGTCACGTGATTATACACCGTGTTAGTTGAAGCTCCACAGAAGGAGCATTTATAGCATGTTTAATCTGAATTGGCCCTATGGTTGATGTTTAAAGAAATCTTTCGTCCGATAAGCCCCGCCCCTGCCACGCCTTCATTAATGGACCCATAAAAAATTTGTTCCCAATCTAAGTAAAGCACTAGGCCTACGCGAGGGTCATATCTGCCAAGTTTGATCAAAATTGGCCGACTGGTTTGAGAAGATTTTTTTAAAGAAAAGTTGCGCACGCGCGGACAGAACGCCATGACAATAGCTCATTGGCCTTCGGCCAGTGGAGCTTGAAAATGTTGATCCATCAGCATTTCCTTACTTTACCGCAATAATTTCAATTTTAGGGCCTATACCATAGGCCTACACAAATCCCATCTTAATTAATCTAGCCTATAATATTATGCTGTCTGCAACAGCTTCCAAATTGAAATAGTATACAAATATTCCCCGTTTGGGAAGGAGCAGCTTTAATATTAAAACTGCATTAGAACTGCTTTTTTACCGAAATTGTGCAACTCGTTTAGATTTAGACGCCTCTCTTATGAGTTGCATTGATAAGATAAGGAGACTATCCCTGTTGAGCAAGTAACTACATATAGTCGGTGTAAATGCAAAACCTCGTATGTCGATTTTTGCGATTCTCAAAGCAAAACCTTGCGAGCTCAATTTAGTCAATTCTTGCTGGTTTTGAGGTATTTTTACTGATAAATATTAATGACACATTATTTGTGAACAATATGTTCAAATTGCAAGTAAGTCTGGGAAAAGTTATTACACTTTTTTTCCTTCCCCTTCAAAATTTTTCAAGGTTTTGCATTTACAACGACGATATGTGACCCGTAATACTAAAAGGGACCTTATTGGAAGTATGAAAAGTATCAACCCTGGTCAGGCTGTGTATACACTTTTACCTTAAGGACGATTTCAAAATCTTGAATGTTTTCCAAATAATGCAGTTTCATCTGTTTTGCTAAATTTGAATTTATCCCCTGCGATAACAGTTCAAGAATATATTTTAGTTCTAGAACTGTTCTAGAACATTCTGGAACGTTAAATGGCAATTCTAGAACTGTTCTAGAACAGTTTTAGAACTGCTATTTAACGTTCTAAAACATTCTAGAATGAACCATTCTACAACTTATCTAGATCAGTTCCAGAACTGCCATTTAACTTTCCAAAATATTCTAGAACAGTTCTAGAACTAAAAATAAGTTCTTTAACTATTTTTGCAGGGGTTTGACTTCCTAGAAGGTCCCTTTTAGCATGACAGGTCATGTACATTATTTCTTCTTTCTAATTTATATTGAGAGATATGGTAATTTAATCCTTTCCAGAATGGCCCTGGTTTTGACCTCCCTTCAAGAAAGACTACAAAAACGTTCAGACAAAAAGACCAGCATTTTTTTCCTTTTGTCTAAATATTTTCTTTGCTAATCTACATCCCTAGCAAAAAATTAAAGACCTTGAGAAACATTGATTCAAAATCTCCCTTTTTATTTTTTTGTGCTACACTGTACTGTTTTGACGTCCATAACAGAAAGGGATTAGGAAAACATTGAGGCAAAAGAAGAAAATGCGGATTCTCCTGTTTTCTCAATATTTTTTAAGCTGTACATTCTACACAAATACAACCTTTAACAATATCCATTTTGTCGTCTGTAGCTGCTTTCACATTGGACCACTCCGAGAAAGTGTCGTGTGGGAAAGTATTTTAAACCATGAAAAGCCTCATTTTTGCTGTTCGGGAAAAGGTTAAAGGGACATCCACTGACATCAAGATGGTTGTAGGTTTTCATATCACGCAGACATACAGATATACGGGCGGTAAAATTATATGCGCACATATCTTTCGATATCGGGCATAAAAAATAACATCAAAACTACCATCGCATTTAGTATGGTTTTAATTACATTTTTATTTTCTTTAAAAATATAGAATTGTTTTGCATGAATTTTATTAAACAAAATTAATAGGATTGATTGAAGCTGTAAAATTTGTAATTTGTAATTGCAAAGTTTGAAATCTACTTCTTGTAAAATAGCATAGCAAATATTGTGGAAAATGGAGAAAATGCTGATCATTACCATTTACTTCCTTCGCCTCAATGTTTTCCAAAGCCTTTTTGACTAACAGGGACATCAAAACCAGGTCTTACTTGGGAAAGGATTAAATCAGAATAAGTTTGAACTTGGTAAAAGAATTTCAAATATGTCTAGTAGTGCATATTATGACCTTTGAAATTCAGATAACTTAGCATTCTTTACTTATCTTTCATAATCTCTTGATTGACGACAATTTCAAATGATTTTTGGTATACCTGTGTAGAAAACATTGTGAGAAATGAAGATATTGCTTGGTATAAGCAATTTCTTCAATTTCCACAATGTTTTCCAAAGAATTTTTCTTTAGGGGAGTCAATAAGTGGGGATGGGTTAAAGATAATGAAGCTATTAAAGAACAGCATGGATCTTGATCAGACTATGTTTATAAACAGGCAGATCTGGATCCAGGTTGGTCTCAAAACCATTTTCCCAGATCCCGACTTATGAATATATCGATTTATGAATATATCGCTGCTTTTCAAAAAAGAGCAAACGTGTAACTGCAGCTTAAAACAAGCTGCAGTTATGAGGTTTTTTTTGAAAAGCGATGATATAAACAAGAGCCGTCACAGACGGATTATGCTCCCCAAATAAGTGTTTGTCACAAAATAAAAACTATCATACTTTAAGCCCCTTTTCCCACGACAGCCTTTTTGTACACACATTATTCATAGAATTTGGTCTAGAACATCCTATTTATTACATAAGTACAAAATTTCATTAAATTCTGCCGATTAGATGAAGAGAAATTAGAGAAAATCTAATTTTTACACTAAGGCCCCTTTTTCCATGACAAATCCTCAAATTAAGAAACGGAGAAAAAGCTACCTAGGTATTATCCCAGGGAGTTCACATGTGAAGTTTTATTGAATTTGGTCCAAGGGTTGCCGAGATCTGGCTGTGGACGGAGGGACGGACGGACACACAGACAGACAGCCAGACGGACGGACAGACAGCATGGTGACTACATGCTCCCCCAAAATTTTTTCGGGGAGCATAAAAACAGTTCATTTGATATGGCACTAACCTTTTGGTCAGACATGTTCATATTTTACAGAACAAAACATTTCAATAGACCCATTACCAGACGGCAAATTTTGGACTGTTCCAATTTGAAAGATGATGCAGACGACAATTTCAAGTTGATGAAAATTTAAAAGTTTCACCATTTTGGGCTAGAAAACATTGTGGAATATGAAGAAATTGCTTGTAACAAGCAATTTCTTCATTTTCCACATTGTTTTCCCAAGCCATTTCTTGTGAGGGAGTCAAAAGGCGTCACTGTGCAGTAATGTGTTAATAAAGACTTGATAACTACAGTTCTGCATCTTAAGCAATTACCAACAACAAAATTTTGGACTTGTTCAAATTCAAAGATGCTGCAGACGATAATATGAATTGAATGAAATTTCGCATTCTTTGATCTTTCTGGGTAGAAAAAATTGTGGGATGAACAAATTCCTTGTTACAAGCAATTTCTTCATTTTCCACAATGTTTTCCACAGCCATTATCATGTAGGGAGTCAAAAAGAGTCACTGTGTGGTAATGGGTTATAACAAGTTACAATATTTATGAAGAATGGTAAAACTGCTTGTATAAATTCTTGTCTGAAAAACTGGAGTGGTGAGGCATCAAACAAGGTACTCCAGTTTCCGTAGCAAGCTATTTTTTAGGGCAAAGGGTTGCTAGCCCTAGCCCAACCCTCTGCATTTCTCAGCACGGACTTGGGACCGGCCACGGTTGCATTCGACGACGAGAGCCAACGAGCATCACCCGACAAGCTCTGGATTGGAATCCTCAAGGAAAGAGAAAGCGAGGCAGGCCTGCACCGACCTGGAGGCGTAAGTTAGTATTCCCGTGTTTGTTACAAATCTCATCTCCCTATCATCAGTCGTAAGAAGCCCATTCTCTATATAACTGTAAAAAAATGAAATATGGTTATGGAGTGTCACCAGAGTTTAACCCATTACCAAACGGCAAAAATTTAGGCTGGTCCAAATTCTAAGATGGTGCAGACGACAATTTCAAGTGAATAAAATTCTACATATCTTTGTCCTTCTGGGTAGAAAATCTTGTGGTAAATGAAGAAATTACTTGTCACAAGCAATTGCTTCATTTTCAACAATGTTTTCCAAAGCCTTTGTCCTGTAGAGGATCAAAAGGCGTCAATGTGCAGTAACGGGTTAACCCTTTCCAAAACAAGGAAATTTTAGATTAGACCAATTTGAAAGCTGCTATAAAGGACAAAGTGGATAGCAATGGATTGTGTACAATATAGCATAGAAAATATTGAGTAAAAAGGAGAAAATGCTGCTTACCAGGAATTTCTTCTCTTGCCTCAATGTTTTCCCAAACCTTTTCTATTAGGGATGTCAAAAGCAGGCCTTGTTTGAGAAATGGTTGAGTTTGTTTCCAATGATTTATGGTCATTTAAACACAGTGTGGTACATGTAGGGACAGAATCAAATGGAAGCATATTCATTAAATTTTTACCAATTTAGGCCTGTTCAGGGTGTATACCAGCATTGCACTGATATGCAAATATTTGGGGAAAAAAAAAACATAATTTCGAAATTATTCAAAATTATCAAAGTAATGTTTTTTGCTAAATATTTGCTTTTCATGTGCATTACAATTCACATTTGGATGTTGTTTTAGCCATTAACCCTTTCCCAAACAAGACCTGGTTTTGACGTCCCTAATAGAAAAGATTTGAGAAAACATTGAGACAAAAGAAGAAACTGCTGATAACCAGCAGTTTCTCCTTTTGTCTCAATATTTTCTGTGCCACGTTTTACTCAAATCCTATCTTTTATAACATCCATTTTGTCATTTGTGGCAGTTTTTGAAGTGGATCACCCTAAAATTTTGTCGTTTGGTAAAGGGTTAAAAAATACCACATGGATGGTCTTACAACCAATACACAATAGGTAAGTAAAGGGTTTGTCAACTATCCAATTAATACACAATGACTCTTTTTGACTCACCACAAGAAAATGGCTTTGGAAAACACTGTGGGAAAAGCAGAAATTGCTTGTCAGAAGCAAAATCTTCATTTCCCACAATGTTTTCTACACAAAATGACAAAAAATGTAAAAAAAAAAATCATTTATTTCAAATTGTCACCTGCATTATCTTTGAAATTGGAGCAGTCTAAAATTTTGCTGTTTGGCAATGGGCTATATAAGCCAGTGTGGCTACTTTTGCTGTAAACATGCTTAACCCTTTCCCAAACCACAAAATTTTAGAGTGATTCAATTCCAAAATTGCTGCAGACTGAGAAAAAAGATGTTGATAAGGATTGGCTTTGTATACAATATAGCATTTTCTTCTTTTGCCCCAATGTTTTCCCTTGCAGTGGCCGATCAAGAGGGGGTTCAGGGGTTCAAACGACCCCCCCTCTGTAGCCAGATTATTTGCAGAACTTCAGTCACAATTGTGTAATACTAGGAAAACGAACCCCCCCCCTTTTTTTATATTCGAACCTCCCTCACAGAAATCCTGGATCCGCCGCTGAATTGCCTATCCTATGAGGGTCGTCAAAACAAGGTATTCCATACTATACTATACTATACTATACAGCCAATAAAGGAATAATTAAACTAACCAGGATCGTAAATCATAGAATGTAAAAGGTGAGCTGCCGGGACCTCTTTCACCAAGACCAAGTAGAAGAAAAACTCCATCCAAAGCCTGGAACAAGCGCTTCCAAAGACTAACAAATACAGGTTTCAACCAGGGAGAAGTCAGGACCATCTCATTGCACCAACAGCCTGAAGAAAAGAGAAGACAGTGACTACAATCTGGGCTACTGAATAGGGAACGATTTGATCCAGTAAAAAGTGACGTAATTTTAGAAAAACAGTTGTATTTCATAGGTGTTCTTAGATAATCTCGTAACTACGGCATGATTTAAGCCATATGTACAAAATTTTATAACAACACTGACAGTATATCAAAACATAACAGTAAACCCAGTCTATTTTAGCATGAAATTAATTGCTATTGTGAATTCTGTTTGGTCTTTATGTGTAGAAAACATTGTGGAAAATGAAGAAGTTTCTTTCCATGATGCATATTTTCTATGATGTTTTCCAAAGCATTTTTCTTTGGGGAATCAAAAGGTGTCACTGCATGGTAATGGTTTTATCCAGATTTTGTCGATGAATCAGAAAAAATGCCCAAAACTGATCCCAACTGACCAAAAACAAGAGCTTCACAGAGCGGCGCATATACGCCTGAGAGGGGCTTGTCAGCATAATTGCCCAATTTTTCAATTCAAGGGCAGATAATTCTAGAACGAAAAGAGTTATCTGAATCCCGTAAGTGGTGTGCACAACTAGACACCATGGAGAATCATTGTGGCAAGTTTGATCAAATTCCAATCAAAACTGTAGGAGGAGTTGGGCACACAAGAAATTGCTAATGGATGGACAGACGGACGGACAGACGGACAACCGGGGCCATAACATAATACGACCCTTCGGGCGTATAAAGAACGAAAAAAAGAATTAAGATCCTTTTTTCTGGTCAGTTAGGATCAATTTTAGTGAAAAGCAAACACATATAAATAGGTCATACATCAGGCCGGGTACATGCAACAAACACATTTGAAAATAGATGCATAAATAAGACAGTTATTGCACAATTTCATACCTGAAGTGGTGCCAATTAGGCCCTATAATGTATGTTATCCATCCAATGGTGCACAATCCCCAGAGTGAATAGAGGCGTGTTCTTTAGAGCGAGATTTTTTAAGATTTCTTAAGATGTTTTTGATACAGCGTTTTTAAGACTGAGATTATAAGCAAAGTGTTCCAAATGTTCCATACTTCATACAAATGACGTCATCATGACGTCATTTGTATGAAGTACGGAGCATTAGGAACTCCGCAGTTTATGAATCATTGATCATTCGGAACAATTCGGTCAATTTTCTCCCATATAGATTCTACAGAATTTACCGAGGTGTTCCGAAAGAAGTATAGAGCAATGGCGGCTCCCAGTGATCGTCTTAAAAATCTTGCTCAGGAGAACGCTTTATCCTAAAACATCTTAAGAAATCTCAAGATATCGCGCTCTAAAGAATGCACCTAAGGCCAGACAACCCGCCCTGGCTGCTTTTGCAACGGACTTAAAGGCGAAATGTGCAAAAGTAATAAAAAATGACAGAGATGTGACTAAATATTATATAAATCGCCTACCTGACATGTTACTATTACAGTCGAATGTTACTCAGGAAACTGCTCTTACTGTCCACATGGTTCTCTCGTCTGCTCCCTGGTTGGTGTAGGTGACTGGTGGTACAACGCGGAATTGGGATTTGTTGGCTGAAATTGACAGAAAAGGTCAAGAGCCTGTTGAAAGCAATTCTAGAAGTCAGGCCCAGTGAGCAGGCTGTCTAGAAGTGTGAAGCATTCAACATCGTCATCATCATCATCATCATCATCATCATCATCATCATCATCATCATCATCATCATCATCATCATCATCATCATCATCATCATCATCATCATCATCATCATCATCATCATCATCATCATCATCATCATCATCAACAACAACAACAACAACTTCTATAACACACACAAACAACTCAACATCATAGTAGCTGTTCCGATGGTCTGATTAGCTGACCGAAATGTATAACAAGAGCTGTCCGAAGACAGCGCGCTTGACTTTCTAAGTTTCTTAGTATAAAGGGGGCATAACTCCAAATAGAGTGGTCCCAGGGTCATGGGCCCTAATAGTAAGGTAGAGGGTGTGATGGTGAATAAGTATTCCAAGTTTGGGTTGAATCCCTTTGATAGTATGGAAGTTATTGATGTTTGAAAAAACTTTAACCTTGGTTGCAACGCCAACGCCAACGCCGACGCCAACGCCAACGCCGACGCCCAGGTGACAGTATAAGCTCTCATTTTCTTCAAAAAGTCGAGCTAAAAACAAAATTAAAATTCTCCCTCCCCCTTTTAAGCACTCAAGAAATAGTCGTACCCACAGCTTTACTTTTTCAATGTAACCACTATACTCCAAACACAGTGACACTGACCAGTTATGGAAACCCAGTGTTCTCCCCAGCCCAATAAGCTGTATTGGTCCCAATACAGCTTCATGGAAATCAGTGTAATGCCACTACAGCTTCAAAATTACCTCTACAGCTTAATTTCTTCGAAAAGGTTACCAAATAGGGAGATTTGTAGACTTTTCATGTCACAAAGTGATGAATAATGTATTCTTATAAAATTAAATGTAATAATTATGTATAAAAACATTATGGGAAAAGAAGAAATTGCTCAAATTGAGCAATTTCTTCCTTTCCCATTATGTTTTTATTCACAATTATTTGCATGAATACAATGCATTTCAAGGTTTACCAATACTTGTTATTTGCCGCTACGGCTTCAAATTATTCTGGGGAGAACCCGGGAACCTCAACATTTAGAGATTTAGAATGATTCAAATGAAACTTACTCATAAAGATCCGTTAAGCAGTCCAGACCTTCTGTATGGCTGATGCATCGGTTCAGTCTAACACATTTTCTCTGCTGGCAGTTTTTAGAGCTTGATTCAAACGTAAGTTGGTCTGGGTTCACACACAGCTTGTTGTTGCACAGATGGGATGCCTGCAAGTATGTTGGAATAGCAATGAATTTTGTGCTAAAAATAGACAGGGTTTACCTTTATGTTTTGCTAAACCATCCGTGTTGTAATAAAATCTCGTAACTACAGCTTGATTCAAGCCACATGTACAAAATTTTATAACAACACCGACGGTATATCAAAACATAATGGTAAAGCAAGTCTATTTTAGCACAAAATTAATTGCTATTGAGAATTCTGTTTGGTCTTTATGTGTAAAAAACATTGTAGAAAATATGCTTTTATAACAACACTTACAAAATACTATTGTTAGTCCGAACTTACGTCACTATTAACTGGTTAAAATCGTTCCCTATTCTAAGTTTCCCTTCCCCGGAGCATTAATTAGTGCAACTCTTTTGGCAGTTCC
This sequence comes from Fragum sueziense, assembly GCA_963680895.1. Classification (NCBI taxonomy): domain Eukaryota; kingdom Metazoa; phylum Mollusca; class Bivalvia; order Cardiida; family Cardiidae; genus Fragum; species Fragum sueziense. The sequence goes on from CAVMGG010000756.1 coordinate 50,367, forward strand.
AAACAGCATAATTTTGGGGTGGTTCTATAATTAACCCATTACCACACAATGAATCTTTTTGACTCCTCTTAAGATAATGGCTTTGGAAAAATATTGTGGAAAATGAAGAAATTGCTTGTGACAAGCAATTTCTTCATTTCCCACAATTTTTTCTACCCAAAAAGACCAAAAAATGTAAACTTTCATACACATGCAGTTGTAGTCTGCGTGATCTTTGAATTTGGAACAGTCCAAAATTTGTTGTTTGGTAATGGGTTAAAAAACTGCTGAAGTGACAGAATGGATGTTGATAAAGATTTAACTTGTTTACAGTAAATATTGAGGCAAAGGAAGAAAATGTTGGTGTCAGCATTTTCTTAGTTTGTCTCAATATTAATTTCCAAGCCATTTCTATAAGGGATGTCAAAAACAGGTCTTGTTTTGGAAAGGGTTAAACCTAAAATGACCATAGCTAGCCTCTCTTAACACTTCCCATTTTGAATCAGGTGTGTTCTTTCACTTGCCACATTTTAAATAAGACTTTTCTGACAAATTCTCTAGGATTTTCTATGAATATATTAACTAGACGATATATGGATATATATACAATTCATTTCGTGTAAATGGACAGATAAAGCCCAAACTTCTTATTTAACACTATAGATGGGAATATTTCCCATTTCCTTTTTTCCCCAAAAATGCTTTCGCTTGAACGTTTTTAGAAATCAAGGTATTCCGTGCAGAGGGAGCTAGAACCAGAAATGGCCTTCTCAAATGCATAATGGTGCACTATCATCAAAATCCGTAGAGTATAGGCTGAGAAACATACCTTGAAATGGACAGTTTTTCAGTGTGAATGTTTCTATAAGGTCACATGGGTTATCCACCGTGTAAGGTTGTTACGGAAAATCTGGCTGGAAATATCCAACGTAGTACAGGACCACCATGTAATTTCACTTATAATGTCCATCTTCGGTCTAACAACATGTACATTTCGGCAAGTATCGGCAGAAAGTAGTCCTGCAAATAAAGCAAAAAATATGCTGTACAGCCAAACTTAGAGCAGATGCAGAAATACTATATTATCAACAATTACTTAACATATCCAACAGCTCTTTGCATGCCAAGATAAAGATTTCTTGAACTATTTTCTATTGTACAATGACCCGGAAGCAAAAAGTTGAACGGGGTCTCTCCGAAATGCCATAGGAATTTTTTACAACGCTTAGACTGATGCATTTGTTATGCTGCCAACTCCATGGACTTAAACATTAGAGGCAACATTATTTACAGTAATACATTGGTTACACTGTCAACACCATGGGCTTCCTAAGTTCTAAAGGCAGTATTAATTATACTTGTGAAAAATTATCTGAAGTTTTTACTGAGTATGTCTACAAGAGTTTTTATTGCAGTTGACTAGAGGCGAGAATTAACTAACTAACCTTTCGCTTCTGCCAGTCATCAAAGTCGCTAGTAGCTGGTTCTAGTCTCCCCGGGTCATCAGTCGCTAGTAGCCCATTTTAGTCTCCCTGGGTCATCAGTCGCTAGTAGCCCGTTTTAGTCTCCCTGGGTCATCAGTCGCTAGTAGCCCGTTTTAGTCTCCCTGGGTCATCAGTTGCTAGTAGCCCGTTTGAGTCTCCAAGCCATCATCATATTAGGAAGGATATAGCTCTTAATAAATGGCCTGGCAGAGCATCCCTAGCTAAAAGCTAGGGCTGTTCTGCCAGGTCATTTATCTAGACTATATGAATATACAAAAGAAACAGAAAATGGTTAAGTAGGGAAAAGGGAGGTACTCAAGATGTGACTTGATACCATGAGAAATTCTATAGGATTTTTCACGATCTGAAATGGGAAGAGAAATTCTGTAGGATTTTTCACGATCTGAAACAGGAAGAGAAATTCTATAGGATTTTTCATGATCTGAAACAGGAAGAGAAATTCTGTAAGATTTTTCACGATCTGAAACAGGAAGAGAAATTCTGTATGATTTTTTATGATCTGAAACGAGAAGAGAAATTCTGTAGAATTTTTTACGATCTGAAACAAGAAGAGAAATTCTGTAGGATGTTTTATGATCTGAAACAGGAAGAGAAATTCTGTAAGATTTTTCACGATCTGAAACAGGAAGAGAAATTCTGTATGATTTTTTATGATCTGAAACGGGAAGAGAAATTCTGTAGAAATTTTTACGATCTGAAACAGGAAGAGAAATTCTGTAGGATTTTTTCATGATCTGAAACAGGAAGAGAAATTCTGTAAGATTTTTCACGATCTGAAACAGGAAGAGAAATTCTGTATGACTTTCTATGATCTGAAACGGGAAGAGAAGTTCTGTAGAATTTTTTACGATCTGAAACAGGAAGAGAAATTCTGTAGGATTTTTTATGATCTGAAACAAGAAGAGAAATTCTGTAGGATTTTTCATTATCTGAAACAAGAATTGAAATTCTTTAGGATTTTTTACGATTTGAAACGGGAAGAGAAATTCTGTAGGAATTTTCATGATGCGTCAATAAGGATAATCCCTGTCAACGAAAATAAACTTTCTGGACTGTGTTGATGCAGACGTTCTGCTTCAGATGGGGTTGCTCCTTGTCAGAATCCAACTTCACTGACCATCTAAAAAAATGTACCATGCAGACAGATTTTGTTTTGTTGAAAATTGAAAATTTCTTTAAATTGCGAATCAACTATTCACACCAGGAATTGAATAATAAGAGAATATCATTAGTGATGAATCAAAACCTTGTTACTACAGCTTGACCAAGCTAGAGTTACAAGGTTTGTATTCCTCACTGGCGATATGTACAATAACAAAGTTACAGTTGTTCTAGTTTATTTTTAGGTAGGAAATTTTTTTAGGCCTATACAGTATTTACTTTAAACATACATTTTACAGACATAGGTGAAAGTTTTCAAAACACAGATTAAAATTTCATGAAATTACATGAAAAAATTCTAGAATCAATAGGAAAATCCCTTATCAAAAGTTGTTAGTAGAAACATATACTAGTAGATTATGAATATGTAAATTTCTAAAGGCCTTAACTTACGGTAACTAGATTATGTAGGCACCCACTAAAATAACATTTATCAATACATGCAAAATTCGATAGATCTATTGAATGAAAAAAACTATTCAAAGTAATGATATTGCACAATTATGAAATACAACAAATTCATAAGAAAATTTAAACATCGGTGCAAAAATTTTCAAACATGCAAAATTAAAGCAATAAACTAAATAATATACACAGTCATGGCATAAGGGGCTTAACTTAAACAATAACATCCATATGCAAACAAATGTAACAAAATTAAACTTATCAAAACAATATGTCCATTGTATGGGGTTCTACCACCAACTGCAGGACTGACAACCGAGATATTTCTATTCCCCCTCAACAGCCGGGGGCTTACATTATTTGGTTAGGGTAAAACAACATCAAAGCTATCTAGAAACAAATATAATAGCATTTATGACTTTGTACTATAAATACATTTTGTATTCATTGAAAATCTAGAGAAAGCATTATAAGTTTTCAAAACGTGCAAAGTTAATTTTCTAACAAATAAACTATGTATGGCAAAGGACAATAGTAGGATATATAAATACAGTTTTCAATACATGTAAAATGCGAAGTAGCCTATATTGAATCAACTATCAAAGTCAAACATTTCAATTGGTAACATATTCAGTAACATATTCAAGGGCTTAAATTAAACAATAACATAGTAATTATGCAAATAAATGTAACAACATTAAACTTATCAAAACAATATGTCCATTGTATGGGGTTCTACCACCAACTGCAGGACTGGCAACCGAGATATTTCTATTCCCCCTCAACAGCCGGGGGCTTACATTATTTGGTTAGGGTAAAACAACATCTAGCAAATTAACTACATATATGGCAATGGTCAATAAATAAGAAGGATATTTAGGCTAAATATAGTTTTAAAAACATCTAATTTGTAAAACAATAACAAGTCTATCTACATACAAATTTAATTATACATTATTTGGAGAAGGCAAAACAATAGCAAGTCTATATCTACAAATATTCTAATAATACACTATTTGGGATGTGCAAAACAATAACAAGTCTATCTACAAACAAATATAAAAGCATTCATGGTAAGTTTTTAACATGCAAGTTAAAAATAAGTAACGGTATGGTACGAAAGATGGATGGATGAACTGGATAGTAAACAGCTGGCACGAAATCTAATTACACAGCCTAAACAAAGAATGATGTGTAGCAACCTGATCTGGACCAGAATGGACATGGTCCTGTAAAACAAGATGAATGGTTTTAAACATGTAAGTTAAAAATAGGTACATAAGATAGATTGGATCACGGGGTTAAACCGTATAGCAACCTGATCTGGACCCGGATTGACATGGGCGGCCTATAAAACAAGATGAATGGTTTTAAACATGTAAGTTAAAAATAGGTAAGTAAGATTCATGAAGCGAAACCTGTTAGTAAATAGCTGGCACAAAATCTAATGACATAGCTTAGACATAGAATGATTATAGCAACCTGATCTGGACCCAGATGGACATGGTCCTGTAAAACAAGATGAATGGTTTTAAACATGTAAGTTAAAAATAGGTGGGTAAGATAGATGGGGTCACGGGGTTAACCCTTTCCCAAACCACATAATTTTCGACAATTCCAGTTTGAAAGGTGTTGCAGACAACAATTTGAAGTCGATAGAGAAAGGATTGATGTACAAAGTAGCACAGAAAATATTGAGACAAAAGGAGAAACTGCTGGTTATCAGCAGTTTCTTCTTTTGTTTCAATGTTTTCTCAAGCCTTTTCTATTAGGGACGTCAAAACCAGGTCTTGTTTGGGAAAGGGTTAAACCGTATAGTAAACAGCTGGCACAAAATCCAATGACATAGCATAAACAAAACACAGCCTTACTAAAGAACGATTATAGCAACCTGATCTGGACCCGGATTGACAGTCCTGTAAAACAAGGTGATAAGTATTTAACATGTAAGTTAAAAATATGTAAGTAAGATTCATGAAGCGAAACCTGTTAGTAAATAGCTGGCGCAAAATCTAATGACATAGCTTAGACATAGAATGATTATAGCAACCAGATCTGGACCCAGATGGACATAGTCCTGTAAAACAAGGAAAACAAGGTGATAAGTATTGAACATGCAAGTTAAAAATAGGTACATAAGATAGATGGGGTGACTGGGTATAGTAAACAGCTGGCACGAAATCTAATGACATAGCCTGAACAAAGAACAGCCTAAATAAAGAACGATTAAAGCAACATGATCTGGACCCGGATGGACATAGTCCTGTAAAACAAGGTGAATAGTATTTAACATGCAAGTTAAAAATAGGAAAGAAAGATCTATGGGGTGAAACCTATTAGTAAATAGTTGACGCAAAATCTAATGACATAGCCTTAACATTTTTTAAGAACAGCCAAACCAAAGAATGATTACAGCAACCTGATCTGGACCCGGATGGACATTATATAAGTCCTGTAACACAAGGTGATAAGAATTTAACCCTTTCCCAAACGGCAAAATTTTAGGGTGATCCGCCTAAAAAACTGCCACAAATGACTGAATGGGTGTTTCTAAAGATGGGATTTGTGTGAAATATGGCACAGAAAATATTGAAACAAAAGGAGAAACTGCTGGTTATCAGCAGTTTCTTCTTTTGTCTCAATGTTTTCCTAGGCCTTTTCTATTAGGGACGTCAAAACCAGGTCTTGTTTGGGAAAGGGTTTTACATGTAAGTTAAAAAGAGGAAAGAAAGATATACGGGTGAATGGGTTTTAAACAGCAGGCATAAAAACTACTGAAAAAGAAAGCATTACTAGAGCAACACAATCTAGACTCAGATCATTACAACAAATCAATCGAACGTCTCTGATGGAACAATAGAATGTACAAAACATCTACAAACCTTCAGCGCCAATGATCAATTCTAAGACTATCAAGAACAAAATATAAATTGTCAAAGATAGTGAAGTCTCAAACTATCAAAGCAGAACTGAACAAAGATATCAAGTGAGAAAACTTGCAAACACTCATGAATGCACAAACCAATAGAAACAAGTGTTACAACTCAAAACCAAAATCCGTCGTCTTGTAACATGCTTGTCCTTTCCAAAAAAATGATGTCCCATCATTGTCATGTCGGTATCATGTCAACGTCATACGTATGTCGAAACTAACTTTACTTCCTACTAACTAAGCACTGATACTTGACTTAATTAAAATACTAATACAAATCTGCACAATTATTCCATAGCTGTCAAAAGAAAACAAATCAATATTAGCATGTGTATATCTATATAGACTACATATGGTTGGTCAAGTTTGAAAATGTCGTAACTACAGCTTATTTAAGCTGTAGTTACAACGTTTTCAAATGTGACTGGCGATATGTTCCAAACATCCTTGCAGTTTCATCTGGTTGACCAACTGTATAAACAAGAGGGCCATTGGCCCTGAAGCGCTCACCTGACATGCCCATAGGAAATTCATATTAGGGGGCTATAGACTTTATCCTAAATATTGGGGGTGGGGGCTAATTGGGATTTCCCCAAAATTTTAAGTGTAAAATTAAAAAAAATTGGCATTTTTGGCCAACTTTGGAAGGGTTTAGCCCCCCTAGCCCCCCTGTTCCTACGGGCCTGCCTGACATAATAGCTTTCTGTATATGGTGTGTCTGAGCCTCCAAAATGATCACATTTTACTAAGATTTGTGGCCTGTATAAGATAATCATTCTGACAGATTTTCAGCTTGATTGGGCAAAAAAATCCCCAAGACTGGACCCCATGACCTATTTTAGGACCCCATTCTATGACTAAATCTTGAAATTGTCCTAGATTTTATCAAGATAATTATTCTGACTAGGCATAAAATGTGGCCTCTAGAGTGCAAATAAGGTTTTTCTTAAATTAGACCTAGTGACCTAGTTTTTGACCCCAGATGACCCAATTTCAAACTTTTAGTACATTTCATGAAGACAATTATTATGAGCTGATTTCAAGTTTATTGGGCAAAAAAATGGGCTTCTAGGAGTACAAACCAGGTTTGAATCTGTGACCTAGTTTATGGCCCCAGATGACCCAATTTCAAACTTGTCCAAGATTTCACCAGGACAATCATTCTGAGCCAATTTCAAGTTTATTGGGCAAAGAATGTGGCCTCTAGAGTGCACACAAGGTTTTTCTAAGATTTGACCACATGACCTAGTTTTTGACCCCAAATGACCCAATTTCAAAGTTGTCCGAGATTTGATCAAGACAATCATTCTGAGCAAATTTCAGGTTGATTGGGCAAAAAATGTGGCCTCTAGAGGGCACACAAGGTTTTACTAAGATTTGACCCTGTGACCTAGTTTTTGACCCAAGATGACCCAATTTCAAACTTGTCCGAGATTTGATTAAGATAATCATTCTGATCAATTTTCAGGTTGATTGGGCAAAAAATGTGGCCTCTAGAGTGCACACAAGGTTTTTTCTAAGATTTGACCCCGTGACCTAGTTTTTGACCTCAGATGACCCAACTTCAAACTTGCCCGAGATTTCATCAAGACAATCATTCTGAGCAAATTTCAGGTTGATTGGGCAAAAAATGTGGCCTCTAGAGTGCACACAAGGTTTCTCTAAGATTTGACCCCGTGACCTAGTTTTTGACCCCATATGACCCAATTTCTACCTTGTCCGAGATTTTATCAAGTCAATCATTTTGAGCAAATTTCAGGTTGATTGGACAAAAAATGTGGCCTCTAGAGTGCACACAAGGTTTTTCTAACATTTGACCCCGTGACCTAGTTTTTGACCCCAGACAGAGTTCCCACTCAAAAAAAATTTTGGGAGTGCATGCACTCCCTGAAGTAAAAAGTTGGGAGTGCAAAATGAAAACTGGGGGTGCACTAAAATACAATACAAACTATTTTTTTTAAAACGGCTATTTTCCATTGAGTGGTAATGATTCAGTTAAGTAATGGCGAGTGACAGGTGTTAGAATTTCAGAGTTTTGTTGACATGAACAGAAATAGCATTCCTCAAACAATTTTACCTTTTTCAATGTGCATCTAAACTCAATCAGCGAACGTTATTAACATAAGTTGTCATTCCCATCGATTTTTCAGTTTTACAGTTTGGAAAAACAATCATTCTGTTGACATTTTTATTTCAATTATTTCTACATCAAGCAGACAGCTTAGTTTGGGACACAATAATCAATTACTTTTGAGATATCCTTGTTGATTGGTTAATTGAAGCCTATGAGCGTCTTTGAAAAAAGGGTGCTCATAATAATTACTCATCATGAAAATTACATTCTGAATGTAAACAATAAAGTTATACGCTGTTTTCCTATTTCAAGGGACAATTAAATCCCTACTTAATCAGTTTTAACCAACAAAATATATTTTTATTGACTTAGAAATATTACACAGAGAACTTTTTCATGAAATATATGTTTTACAGCTGCTTCCATTCTATGAATTCAGTGCGTGCATGCACCCTTTACCCAGAACTTGCGTGCGTGAATTTTCTTTTCTGTACGTGAATTAAGCACATATGTGCGTGAATGGGACCTCTGCCAGATGACCCAATTTCAAACTTGTCCGAGATTTCATCAAGACAATCATTCTGATCAATTTTCAGGTTGATAGAATCAGTCGGGATGACGTAATAGCCTCACTTTCATTTTTTCATCGAGGGTACAACCTCGGTCTTTATCGTTACGGGATACCAACTTTGAGGCAGATTATTTCAAAAATCCATCGTTAAAATTCATAAACAAAACTCTTTCTTTAAAGAATGTGATTTAAACTTTCTAACTACCAACGCATTTTTAATAATCAGGCGTAGTCGTCGAGATATTAATGCTGAAAGTTGGTTATGCTTCAACGAAAAAGACCGAAGCTTTCACCTCCACCGAATGAGTGCAGGTCCGCTGACGACGTTTTTGATTGGCTGAAAGAATTGTGCCGACCGGGTCAATTGGGCAAAAAATGTGGCCTCTAGAGTGCACACAAGGTTGTTCTAACATTTGACCCTGTGACCTAGTTTTTGACCCCAGATGACCCAATTTCGATCCTGTACGAGATTTTATCAAGACAATCATTCTGAGCAAATTTCAGGTTGATTGGGCAAAAAATGTGGCCTCTAGAGTGCACACAAGGTTTCTCTAAGATTTGACCCCGTGACCTAGTTTTTGACCCCAGATGACCCAATTTCAAACTTGTCCGAGATTTTATCAAGACAATAATTTTGAGCAAATTTCAGGTTGATTGGGCAAAAAATGTGGCCTCTAGAGTGCACACAAGGTTTTTCTAACATTTGACCATGTGACCTAGTTTTTGACCCCAGATGACCCAATTTCAAACTTGTCCGAGATTTCATCAAGACAATCATTCTGAGCAAGTTTCAGGTTGATTGGGCAAAAAATGTGGCCTCTAGAGTGCACACAAGGTTGTTCTAACATTTGACCCCGTGACCTAGTTTTTGACCACAGATGACCCAATTTCGAACCTGTACGAGATTTCATCAAGACAATCATTCTGAGCAAATTTCAGGTTGATTGGGCAAAAAATGTGGCCTCTAGAGTGCACACAAGGTTTCTCTAAGATTTGACCCCGTGACCTAGTTTTTGACCCCAGATGACCCAATTTCAAACTTGTCTGAGATTTTATCAAGACAATAATTTTGAGCAAATTTCAGGTTGATTGGGCATAAAATGTGGCCTCTAGAGTGCACACAAGGTTTTTCTAAGATTTGACCCCCTGACCTAGTTTTTGACCCCAGATGACCCAATTTCAAACTTGTCCGAGATTTCATCAAGACAATCATTCTGAGCAAGTTTCAGGTTGATTGGGCAAAAAATGTGGCCTCTAGAGTGCACACAAGGTTGTTCTAACATTTGACCCCGTGACCTAGTTTTTGACCACAGATGACCCAATTTCGAACCTGTACGAGATTTCATCAAGACAATCATTCTGAGCAAATTTCAGGTTGATTGGGTAAAAAATGTGGCCTCTAGAGTGCACACAAGGTTTCTCTAAGATTTGACCCCGTGACCTTGTTTTTGACCCCAGATGACCCAATTTCAAACTTGTCCGAGATTTTATCAAGACAATAATTTTGAGCAAATTTCAGGTTGATTGGGCAAAAAATGTGGCCTCTAGAGTGCACACAAGGTTTTTCTAACATTTGACCCCGTGACCTAGTTTTTGACCCCAGATGACCCAATTTCAAACTTGTCTGAGATTTCATCAAGACAATCATTCTGAGCAAGTTTCAGGTTGAATGGGCAAAAAATGTGGCCTCTAGAGTGCACACAAGGTTTTTCTAAGATTTGACCCAGTGACCTAGTTTTTGACCCCAGATGACCCAATTTCAAACTTGTCCGAGATTTGATCAAGACAATCATTCTGATCAATTTTCAGGTTGATTGGGCAAAAAATGTGGCCTCTAGAGTGCACACAAGGTTTTTCTAAGATTTGACCCCGTGACCTAGTTTTTGACCCCAGATGACCCAATTTCGAACTTGTCCGAGATTTCATCAAGACAATCATTCTGAGCAAATTTCAGGTTGATTGGGCAAAAAATGTGGCCTCTAGAGTGCACACAAGCCAAAGGTTGACGCACGACGCACAACGCACGACGCACGACTGACGACGGACGACGGACACAGCGGTATCACAATACCTCACCATGAGCACTATCGTGCTCAGGTGAGCTAAAAATAAGTGTTAGCAGTCAACATTACATCTAAGGTAGATCTTCATAATAAGATTCATGCGACATGGAAATTATTTGGGCGATGTCAAAAACATTCAGCGGTGAAACTTTCCAACGCCAAATGTTTACAACATCTTCCAAATAGATTTGGATGTGTAACATATGCTAACGTCACAAGAAAAATTCTGACATCACATGATTCTCATTAGGAGTAGATTACCTTCAGCAAATCCTAGTCTATTTTTGGGAAAGCCATGGGGCGGAATGTATTTGATTCAATTGGTTAGAATAAAAAAAGTTTCTACCTTCCGTTTCTGCTGGTTCCTTTTAAACTTTCAATGAGACGCCAACCTAAAATTCTTCAAAAGAATTGGCAAAAAAGATTTTTGAACAATTTACAACTGAAAACATGAGGCAAAGATAACAAGATTTGTTTGGTAAACACAGATGCCCCCAAAATGGTCAGACAGACAGACACACAGACAGCTGGGTGGACAGACATACAGACAGACAGATGGAGAGACAGATGGACACATCCGTAACAATATGCCCCTGATCTTCTGATAAAGGGACATAAAAACAATTGGGCAGAATGGAATTAATCCAAATGATGATAATAAACAATTAAATTTCTACTTACCATTACTCCCGCTGTTGCTGGTTCCTCTAAAACTTTTTGTCGAAGTGACACCTCAAATTCTTCAATAGATTTGAATAATAATATGACTTGTGACCAATATGAAACTGAAAACATCAAGGAAAATATTAACCCTTTCCCAAACAAGACCTTGTTTTGACATCCCAAATAGAAAAGGCTTGAGAAAACATTGAAACAAAAGAAGAAACTGCTGATAACCAGCAGTTTCTCCTTTTGTCTCAATATTTTCTGTGCCATATTGCACACAAACCCTTTCCTTTTAACATGAATGTTGTTGTCTATAGCAGCTTTCACATTGGATCACCCCAAGATTTACCGTAGTTGTTTGGGAAAGGGTTAAGGCAAAGGTAACTAGATACAATGTGTATATGTTTGTGAAACACAAGTGCCCCCGAAATGGCCAGATTAAGACAGATGGACACAACTGAAACAATATGCCCCAAATCTTTCAATACAGGGGCACAAAATGCTGTTCATCAGCTTTTTTTTCCTTTTGTCTCAATGTTTTCAAAAGCTGATACAGGTGTTAAAACCTAGTCTATTTTTGGGAGAGCAGTGGGGCAGAATGTAATTAATCCAAATGATTATGATAAACAAGTTTCTACCTACAATTACTCTCGCTGTTGCTGGTTCCACTTAAACTTTCTGTTGAAGCGACGCCAACCTCAAATTCTTCAATAGATTTGGATAAAAAATGACTTGTGACCAATATGAAACTGAAAACATCAAGGAAAATAATAAGGCAAAGGTAACTAGATATATGTTTGTGAAACGCAAATGCGCCCAAAATGGCCAGACAGACAGACGACAAAAGTAACAAACAGACAAGCGGACAGAAACAGCTCACAGACAAACAGACAATCAGAGACGGACACGACTGAAACAATATGCCCCTGATCTTTCGATACAGGGGCATAAAAATGCCAATTAATTAATGATGCACATGACAAACTTGATTCAAACACAGAATATAATATGTATATTATAACAGCTTAGGAAGCGTTGAGAGGAAAGGAGAAAATTATCGTTATCTGCATTTTTCCTTCTCTCACAGCCTATTCTTTTCTAATGCGAGAGAATATCAAATAAAAACACAGGCTTGTTTGAGAAATTCCTCAAGACTACTAAAGCTTACCTAACATTCATGAGTAAAACACCGGTTATTTTTACCCATGGTTTTATCTACTTGGTACTAATTCCTACTAATGCAAGTATGGGGGCCCCTAATATCATACTTGCATTATTCCTAAGTATGTACATAATTTCTTAAACTAACTTAACTATGTAGAAACTAACAATTAATCCTTTCTCAAACAAGTTTTAGACATGTCTTACCATGTCTATTTGTAGCCAGTTCTGGAAGAAAAGCAAATATTGCTGATATTGAATATTTTCTTTTCTCTCAAGGCTTCCCTTGCTGATATTCAACATTTTTTTTCTTTTGATTACCATCTTTTGAAAGAAAGACATTTCTACAAATTAGAAGACAATGCAACAAATACTATTTAATTAACAAATAATTCTGAAATTTCACCTTTGCCATTATAGAATGGCAAAATTTGAATTGTCCAAATAAAAAAAATACAGTTTTTCTCAATGTTTTCCAAAGATGTAAGTCGTGGGTTGGAAAAAGCGTCATTTTGTCTCAAATGTGAGAATATGGTAATGAAACGGAATTCTTTCAGAAACAAATTCTAATTTCACCAAACCCATTGGCCATTACCAAACAGCAAAACTTTAAACTGGAAAGGTCCAATTTGAAAGATGCTGCAAACAATTTCAAGTGGATGCAATTATAAATTTTTGGTGTAGAAATCATTGTGGGGAATGAAGAAATTGCTTGTCAAAAGCAATTTCTCCATTTTACATAATGTTTTCCAAGGCCATTATCTTGAGGGGAGTCAAGAGAGTCATTGTGTGGCAACGGGTTTATATCATCAGTAGAAAAGGAGAAATAAAAGAAACCAACCTTAATCTGTTAATTCCCTGATTTATTGATTCCCAAACTGCTTTTGGTTCTTTACCGGAACGCTGCAAATCTAATATGGTTAGTGTGCATAAAATAAATCAATTCCTTTCCCAAAATGCAAAAATAACCCCTTTCAATTTGGAAGATGCTACAGACATGTGTGGCTAAAAATGTAGAATTTGTGTACAAATGTAAAAATCAAAAACCGAAAATATTGAGGCAAAAGGAGAAAATGCTGTTTATCAATTGTGACAAAAGACAAAAGTAATGAAGACGACAATGCTTTACAAAATTACATTAGATCTAACAGAGAGAGCGAGAATGAAAATAAAAATAAGTTTACGTGTTTCCTCGACGATATTCCAGTAGATTATGAAAACTGAAAAGTATGACGGTCAAAATTTATATTCACAATGACAATGGCGACTGTTCACGAGCTAATCCGAGATTATTCACGAGCGAAATTCACGGGTAACGCCTACGGGTATTGTACTACACGGGTGGTCAACTCAATATCTACCAATAGATGTCGCCACCTGTCGATTACCATCTATCTCTGGTGGGCATTCTGGGTTAACTACTTTCAAGATGTCAGCGCCCATAAAATGCATACACGTGGTACTTCCTCATGACTTCCTGTCACGCGGCATATTTGCTTCATATGCTTGCATAGAGTAAAATGAATAATCTAATTTGAATTAATTATTTTATTAGATGAAATTGAGACGAAAATCAAACTTTATTTTGTTGCAAATGTAGTTTTAATTGCAATTTTCTGCTTGCTACTTTTGGTGACAGGATTTCAGAGTTATGCGCACCGCGTAGTGATATTTATCCAAAAATGGATAAAGTGATGCGTCAAATTAGTCAGTCCAAAAATAAAAAAAAAATAGACTGGAAATATTGTAGACTGGCTGCTTAGTCAATGGTGGTCAACTAGGTCAATCTTTTCTGTGTGAAAACGAAGTAGACCTTTTCCAAACAATAGGTGGAATCGAGGCACATTTGGAAAAAGGCTTGAGAAATTAGATCTATTGAAGCAAAAGAAGAAAATGATAATGCTGACAACCAACAATTATTTCTTCTTTCGTCCCAATACTTTTTGCTTCATTGATTTAAAAAAAAGAGAGAAAATATCTTAGAGATATTTATTGATCAACATCCATGTTGTCGTCTGCCGCAAATTTTAGGCGTTGTCGTTTGGAAAACAAGGGCTATTTAACCCATTACCAAACGACGAAATTTTAGGGGTATCCAATTTGAAAGCTGCTGCAGACGACAAAAATGATGATGATAAAGACATGATTTGTGTAAAATATGGCACAGAAAATATTGAGACAAAAGGAGAAACTGCTGGTTATATCAGCAGTTTCTTCTTTTGTTTCAATGTTTTCCCAAGCCTTTCCTTTAAGGGACGTCAAAACCAGGTCTTGTTTGGGAAAGGGTTAAAAGAATATAAGGCAAATTCTTACTTTACCCTATCAAAAATGACAAGTTTGGATTTAGAGTGGTCCAATTTTAACCCATTACCACGCAGTGACTATTTTTGACTCCGCACAAGCTACTAATGGCTTTGGAAAACATTGTGGAAAATAAAGAAATTGCTTGTGACAAGCAATTTCTTTATTTCCCACATTTTCCTCTAAAAAATATATGAGCTGCCTGGGATCTAGAAAAACGTCCCTTATAGCATGAGACAGCCATGTTTCAAGGCCACAATATGTCCAAGTGCAGCATGACCATGCATGATCAATACTACTCCCCTACTGTTGCTACAGGTCATGAAAAAGATGTTAGAGAACAACATAGATTTTTTTTTTTCAGTTTTAATTGTCTTCTGCAACATCTTTGAATTTGGAAGAGCCTAAAATTTTGTCGTTTGGTAGGCCTACGTAATGGGTAAATGCTGCCAATATTCAGACGGGAAAGGGGGTTAGAGAAGATCATCAAGATAGAAGGGGAGAGACATGGCATAGATTCTATTTTCCGACTTATTTACTTATATAGATTTCAGGCCAGAATTCCCGGAACGTACAAAATTAATGTAATTGAATAATTTTTCATGCACTAATTTTCGCCGACGCAGTGTTTAAGGACTCAAAGTACATTGTAGTTGACGAAGACAAAATTAAACAGGCCCGTAGGAAGCAATTTCATTTTGGGGTGGCTGAAGCCCCAGTATCTGAAAATTAGGATGGTGGGCTATACTGTAGGAAAATTCAGTATTTTTTGGCCAACTTTGGAGGGGCTTAGGCCCCCTTAGCTTCCCTCTTCCTAGGCCTACGGGCTGTTAAAGCTACTCAAATACAAAGTATCCATGTTCAATCATAAGAAACACTGAGAAAAAGTGTTATGCAATCTATGGAACAAGGCCTCTTCCATAGAAATACTCCCTATACATTATAGAGGTTACCCGGCTCATAACTGGGCATTTTCTCTCTTTCTTGTATGTTTTACTAAGTCTAAAGTCGTATTGATTAGGGTCTTCAAAAGGGATACTGTTCTGATCGATGGAATAAGGAAAATAATTGTTGGTCGTAAAAACTCTGTAAGAGTTCTACCTCAACCTTTTCTTCAAAGACTAGGCTATTTGAAATTTCAGCGATAATACGCCCAGACTCTTTGCTCATAGACTTTGAATAACTCTTACACGGCCACCAATCCCTCTCCTTCATTGCAAATTGCTATGAATGAAATCTCAGCTATGAATAAAGTGGACCCATTCTGAGTAAGTAAACACACGTTGAACATATTTTAAATCGGTTATTTTGATTTAAAGTAGCCTAACAACGTGTGTTTAGTTAGGCATATTCAAAATGTGTCCCCTTTCTTCATAGCCAGAAGTCCCTCTTCTGAGATTCCATTCATAGCATTTTGCAATGAAGGAGAGGGATTGGTGGCCGTGTCTTACATCTGTTAAACCCTTTCCCAAACGGCAAAATTTTAGGGTGATCCACTTCAAAAACTGCTACAATTCACAAAATGGATGTTATTAAAGATAGGATTTGTGTAAAATATGGCAGAGAAAATATTGAGACAAAAGGAGAAACTGCTGGTTATCAGCAGTTTCTTCTTTTGTTTCAATGTTTTCCCAAGCCTAATCTATTAAGGACGTCAAAACCAGGTCTTGTTTGGGAAACGGTTAAAATTACCATTGTTTTAGAAGCAGAAGGCAAAATTTTAGACTGTTCTAAATTCAAAGATGATACGGGGGATACTTTCATGTGAATAAAGTTTTAGGTTTTTTGGTCTTTCTGTGGAAAAGACATTGTGAAACTGAAGAAATTGAGTTGAATGGTGTCAGCCCCCAGCTCCCACACAATTTCTATCGATCAACCCTACACACTACTTTCATGGCATTAAGGGAATTGCATGGTATACAACCCGTGCAATAGTTGGCGAGCACAGTCTTCTCATGATTCACTCGCGAAAATCTTTTGTACACGTAAATAATGCATACAAAAAGATGTCCACATGTGAGAATTTGGGATTATTTAACCCTTTTCCATACAATATCAAGTTTTGACATACGCTTAACTAATACAAATAAAAAGGCCTGATAAACAGCAGTTGCCCCTTTTGTCTCAATATTTCTGTGCTAGATCTATAATGTACAGATATCCTTGTCCATCGTGATTCATTTCATGACCTGCATCAGTCTTCAAGTTGAAAAGCATATGATTTTTACTGGGCGCCGAATGTTTCCGACCGCGCCCGAATAATTCCGACGTCGAGCGAATCTCATTAGGGGTAGACTACCTTAATCACTGCCTGGGCACGTCCAATAATGGTGACCCTTACAGTATAATTTATACGCCATGTGGACGTGTAAATGCGAGTTAATGGATTTTAAAGGCCTGGTCACACTATATATACAACTATACGTCCACATCACGTCCGCATCACGTCAAAAATCATCGATCCTCGATCAACGGACTCTACGTCACTAGTGACACTCGGTACTGTTTTCTCAAATGTCAAGTTGTCTCTCTGCTGACTTTCTCGCATGTACGGTAACTTAAATCTAGCTGTGGATGTCGGATCGAGATTGGTCGCAGTCTGGAGGTTTAGTTTCCGCAAACCTGCGTGTTGCCAGGATGTATCCAGCTAACTCTATCTTGATGGTGTCACTCCAGTGTTGTATCTCTTTGTGTTTCTCTGAGCTTAGTAGTGTATGGGTATCGAGGGTATTTAATCCGCAGCTCCTTTGTAGTGAGGTTAGTAGGGATTCTCTGTCTTCTTCATATAGTGGACAGTCGAGCAGGTAATGGTCTGTGGTTTCATCTGTATTACCATTTTACCATGCAGGTTTAGTGGCTTGCCTCCTTCACCTCTTGTATTGTTGTTGTCTTCGAGTCTTCAGGCATTGTAGCTGCTTCTTGCGCCCTTTCTTTTGCTAGAGACTCCGCTTGTTCATTCCCCTGAAGACCTGCGTGTCCTGGTGTCCACATAATCTGCACTTTTACACTGTCTGCTAGGATTTTCATAGCCTTTCCTATATCTGCAGCTACTGTTCTGTGACTGTTGATTTTCCATTCCATTGTGAGAATCCCTACCACTGATTGGCTGTCACTATATATCTGTAATTCTTTTGCAGGTACCATCTCTGGGTGTTGGATTATGTTTTCAAGGACCATAAGGACTGCCACCAATTCTGCAAGCAGGATTGTTCCATGTCTCGACACAGCTTCTCCTTCTGGCGGGTATATAATTGCTCCTGCACCAGTAGGGCCTGTGTTGGTTTGGCAAGAACCGTCTGTAAATGCAAAGGTGCAGTTTTGTGGGGCTTCCATCATGATGTTTTGGATGGTTTTTCTTCCAAGGCTTTCCTGGTATTTTGTCCTTGACTCGGAGGACCCTAGGCGGTTCCAGTACTCTGGTCTCCTTCTGGACATGTATATACTGCCTTCTTCGTAGTCAAATTCCGGTTCAATAGTCTGTATATTTACTTTCGTATTCTTTTCCATATCTGCGGCTTGGCTGAGCGCAAAAGCTATTGGGCTGACATGTTTTGGGGTGGTGTCTTCTTGTCTCAATTCTAGGAGTTGTGTTTTCTCCTTTATTGTAAACTTCAATCACTTCTTGTACCAGTCTTCCTACTGCATAAGTGGTTGACCTGTTCTTCCTAAATCCTTCCTGTTCCCGGTCCAGGAGTTGGTTACTTTCGATGAATCCGTTGAGTCGTGTCAGGACTATTGTTTCAAAAAGTTTGCAGATAGTTTGAGTTAGGCTATTCGGTCTGTATGAAGAAGTGTAGTAATCGCTTTTTCCTGGTTTTCGGTGAAATTTAACCTGTGCTTCCTTCCAAGCACTAGGACACTTTCCTTGGTCCCAACATATATTAAATAGTGTTGTTATTGCTTCTCGCATGTGGTCACCTGCATGGATGAAACATTCTCCTAGTAGTCCATCTGGACCAGGAGCTTTGTCTCTCTTCAATCTGTTGATGGCTCCTTCCACTTCACCAAGTCTAATCTCACTATTGATTGCTGCTATATCTTTTTCCTGTTCCTTTTCCTCTGTTGTTGAGTTATTCTCCTTTGTACATTGTACTCTGTCTTCAACTGTTCTTTTCCAATCTTCATCAAACTCACAAACTCTCAGATGTTTACCTTCAAAAAACCTTTCCTGTAGCATTTTACACTTATCTTCTGCATTGAATATAGGTTTACCTCCTTTTTCAATTAGTGGCAGTATAGAGCTGGTTGTGTGTTTCTTAGTTAGTTTCCTATACGCTTCCCACATTTCCTTTGGATTGTTCGACCTATCAAACTGCTTCACCAGTTCTTCAGACCACTGGTCTTGTGCATTCTCTTTCTTGTTAATCAGGTTGTTCTCTGCTTCTTCCAGTTTCTTTTTGTTTGTTGGGGGTATTTCTCTTTTTGAAGTTCTTTTGGCAGAAGTTCAAGTATTTTTTGTTTCGTTCCACCAGCATGGGCGTGGTTTTCTCTTCTTGCAGGGGATGGTTTTTTTCTGGCATAACTTTGTCTCTTACTTCTTCTAAGATGTTGTAAAAGGTTTCATATGCTGTCTCTGCCTCTGTATATTTACTGTGTGTCCATTTTCGGAGGGGTTCTTCCGTTTCATTGCGCCAGCTGTTCCAGTGTACTTGTTTCAGAGGTCTGAAGGATATTGGTGTTGTTTGGTTGGTGGTTTTATCAATTTCTATATCGCTGAGGATTGCTATATGGTCGGATCTGATTATTTCATGAGTCAACGTGTCACAAATTTATACATATGTAGATAATCTAGAGGAGGTGATAATCAAGTCTATAACACTGTTGCTGTTACGTCTAGTAGCCTGGCCATCATTGTGGATCATGAGGTTGCTTTCTGTGAGAAATTCTTCTAAAATTAGTCCGTGTTCATCAACCTTTGTGTTGCCCCATTCTTGGCTTTCCCATTCATATCTCCCATCAGGATCACATTTTCATGTCCACTTTGTTTGACTGCATTTTTTAGTAATTCTAGCTGTTTTTTTCTGTTTGGGTGGGATATATGTTACTATCAGGTATATGACTAAATTCCTGTTTGTTGTTATCTTTGATGCTACCACTTTTAGTTCAGGACGGTCAAATTCATAGCATCTTTCCGCTATATACAGTCGACACTCGTTATGTCGACATCGGATAAGTCGAATTTTCGCTTAAGTCGAAGTTCAAATCTGGTCCCGTCCTCATTGATGGACATAATTTTTTTCAAACAAAATTATTTTGAACTCAATATAGCTATTGAAATGTAGTAGGAAAAGGATAGAAATTGCTCGAAACGAGCAATTTCTTTCCTTTTTCTATTATATTTCAATAAAAATCGTACTTGATTACTTTCAAGAATGGTCAAATATCAACTTTATCGAAACCGAACAAAATCGGATGAGTCGAACTCCGGGTATGGCGAGGTATTTTGACGGTCCCTCCGACTTCGACACAACGAGTGTCGACTGTATGTTGATTTGTTATCTCGAAAAAATATTGCCACACCCCCATGATTATCTGTTCCCCTTGGTCTTTGGAAGGATCGCCAGTTTTTTAATTTTAATGTACTGTCGGCACTCTGCCAGGTTTCGTTTAAGCATAGCACGCCTATTTCGTATTCTTCAGTTAGGTGTTCCAAATGTTGTCTAGCAGTGCTATACGATTGGCAGTTTAAGAACATGAATTTCATTTTGTGGTTATAGGATAGATTGTATTCTGAGTTTTTTTTGTTGTTTCTTGGAATATCTTACACTTAGATGATGTTGCAGGGTGGTTCTCTCCACAGTTTGCGCATGAAGCAGGTTTGGTACAGTTTTGTTGGTTGCAGTCTTCACTACCGCAGTTATAGCACTTTCTGGTGTGTTTACAGCATGCAGCAGTATGGCCGTAGCGCATGCAGTTATAACAGCGCACCACCTTGTATTCTCTTTCCGGAGTGAATATGATCTTTTTGTTTGTACCTGGTATTGTGGGCCCATCTGAATTCAGTGCTTTCTTTAGCTGTTTTGTGTTATCAAATGTTACTTTCACTATTGGAAGGGCTTTTCTGGAATGACTATATCTTAGTCTGTTTATGTTTTTAATTTCGAAATCTGTAAGAATGCTTTTTTAGTGCTATTATGGTTATGCTTTGTGGGATGTTTTTGATGTAAGCATGGAGATTTTTCTCTTCTTGAAATTTTCTTGTCCTGTGGATGATTGTCTATCCTCCAAACAGGTCTTGATTTTCCCAATCTTTAATAAAGTTTTCCGTCTCTGTGTTATCTTTGAGGTGAATAGCTATTCCACCTTTGGGGAGTCTATAGGCCAGGTCACACTTTTCTACAATTGACTCTTTGCTTTGCTAGTTCTTTCCTGATCAGGTGGCTGGTGTTATATTTTTTCGGTTCTGGGATTCCGTCCACTATCAGGATATTTTCAGTTGTTGTTGTGGGTCTTGTTTCTATTGAAGGTGTGTGTGGGGAGGTCTCCCGACTTTCTTGTATTAAAGTGGAGGCTAGGTTGATTACTATGTCTACCTTCTTTTCAAGCGTTGTTTGAAAATTGCTTATGTCATTATCTTTTTTATCTGTTTTAATACTTAGAACACAGTATGCACAAATGAAGTCTATATCATACTTGCCAAACTTTGACGCATCAGTATCTGAGATTTTAGCACAATCACTATGCCACCATTTCTCACAGTCTTTACATTGCAACCATATTTCACTCACCTCTGATTCTTCACAGTTACATTTTCCGCACAGTTCTGGTTTGCTGTCTGTTTTTATGTTTTCATCAATAATTTTCAGATTTGTTTCTTTTGACGAGTGTGTTTTACCTGATTTGATGATGTCTTTTTTAATTTTGGTCAGATCACTGTAGTCTGTCACTGACTTCGGTTTGCGCTCTCGTGTGCTTCTTCGTATCATAGTCAGGTCTTCATTTTCTGTTATCTTGGGTTAATAATGTGTTGTTTTTATTCAGAATAAATTGTTTTTTTACTTTTCTTCGCTAGTCATACCCCCACAACGAAGTTATGGGGGGGGGGTATACTGGAATCAGGTTGTCCGTCTGTCCGTCCGTCCGTCTGTCCGTCCGTCCGTGGACATAATCTTGTGTCCTCTTCTCCTCCCACAGTTTTTGACCAATTTTTCTGAAATTTTATCAGGATGTTTCCTATCATATGAAGTTGTGCACCTGCAATTTTCATCTTGGTCCAGTCATTAGTTTCAGAGTTATGCCACTTTGAACTTTTTAATGGGGGGATAGTCAAAATTTACAATTTGGTTTCTTGGTTCTAACTCTAGAACCGTTTGACCTAGGATCATGAAACTTTACACAGTTGTTTCCCATGACCCAAGGAGGTGCCCTATTGTTTTGGGGTCACCAAGGTCAAAGGTGAAGGTCACAGTTGGACTTTGTTTAAAATCCGTTTCCATGCTCTAAGTCAAGAACCTTTTGACCAATAGCACTTTTTCAGTGACAAGGCCCTAGTGGGGGATATTCTGCTGCTTTGCGACAGTTCTAGTTCTAATTGTTATTGAGCTTGTTTACATGTAGGGCTAATATGTGTTTATTTTCGTTAGCAATATGTATTCAGTCAGGTAATATGGTCTAGGGTAAATAACATAAAGTTAGTAGACACACAGACACAAAAAGCAGTACAGACACATAAGCAGTGTGAGTCACATACATCAAGCAGATGGCATTTGTAGCAGCTCTATTATTCTATGCGTTGTTAGAATTCATGCTAAGCTAGAAGCCCCTTTTCCTCGTGCACACAGATGACTATCAACAACATCCAGGACAGGCACAAACACAAACAGTTATATTTAGTCTTACTTGAGGTCTTTTGTATTCTCTTCCTTTGTAGTTGTTCTTCTTTACTATGCCTTCTGGTATAGTTATTTATTCTTCATATTTTCTTCTGGATCTACAGAGTGTCCCAAAAAAAAGGAACCCATTTTTGAAAGTACATTTCTCATGTATCAAGTAATATTTGTCCACCAAATTTACATATGCCATAGCAACGACAGTTTTCTGTAACGGTGAAAGTTTTTCAAAAATATATATCGTTTTTGTGCTTATAAAATGTCATTTAAGTGTTTATTAGACATATTGTATCTTGTAAAGTGTTGAATTAGATTTCCTTCTAAACAGTAAACTACTTTTTTTCCTGGTATTCTGGAAGTGGCGAAGTTTGAGTCTGTTCTCTTTTTTCTGATATGAATCTTTCTATATTTCTCCTGGTTTTGACTGGTGAAATAATTAATTTTCCTTCCCGCGAGTAAATTTCGATCCGACCGCCGCAACCGGAAGTTCCCAGACCTTTTAAAAGGGGGTCAAAATGGGGTTATCCGTGCAGCATATTTTGATATTTTGGGCATGATGTGGACGCGTTGTTGTATGTGACCATACTTTAATCTATCAACATAGACTTCGGCTAACTTGTTTGTTTAGTTTGTTCTCTAAAGTATTTCAATAATACGGTAACAGTCAGTGAATGTGACGGAGAAAGGGGTTTTTATTTTTTCCCCTTTTGTATCAATTTATACGTCAATATCCATAAAAAAGTACAGGTACCATAAAGCACGGATTTCCGTTCCATTTTATGAAAAAGGTTAAGTGCTTGTTCTAAATCAATAACGACATGTGGGTCGTTATTGGCTGGGATCTGGAAATCAGGGTATTTATGGTTTTGGCGACCAGCATTGCTCCAGATCAGCCTGTGCCAACGCGCGGTCTGATCATGACCTATCCTGATATTATCTATAGCTTCAGCATAACCGTAAACATACTCAGACTGCACTAAAACACACACTGATCGGGATTATGTTGCTCTCAAGTGTAGTTGGGTTGCTTTTTAAAGGCCCACGCTCCTTAGTTTTTTTTTTTTTTTTTTTTTTTTTTTTTTTTTTTAGGTATGTACAATACGAAAATTCTGCTGAAAGACATATAAAGGTCTAAGGTGCGTTCTTTAGAGCGAGATTTCTTAGAATATTCTAGGATAAAGCATTCTTTGACAGAGCAAGATTTTTGTGACACCCAATGGGAGGCGCCTTTACTCCATACTTCTTGCGGAACCCCTTGGTCAACTCAATAGCAACAATATAAGGGAGAATTGACAGAGTTGTTCCAAATGCTCAAAGATTCATGCACAGCAACGTTCCGAATGTTCCATACTTTATACAAATGACCTCATCATGACGTCATACTTATAAAGCATGGGAGCATTCGATACACCTCGGTCAGAATCTTGATCTTAAAAAGGTTTATCTAAAACATCTTTAGAAATCTTTGAAAAAAATATCGCTCTTAAGACCGCGCCTCTGGTCATATTCACCACAGAGCACGTCTCAAATGAGATTAGCTCGACGTTGGTACTTTTCGGGCAAGGTCGAAAATATTCGGCGGTGGAACTTTCCACCGCCGAATGTTTACGATTGCACCCGAATAGGTTCGAATGCATAATGACGACACTCGAAAAAATAATCCGATGTTTTAGGAATCTCAAAATGGCCACACTACGGGTATAATTAACTTGTTGAGATCAAAGAGATAACCGATACATACAGATATTCTATAAATCATGACGTTCAGATAAACAAAAAATCACCTTATTCTTCTCAACAAGAAATGGCTGATAATATTTTTTAAAAAAGAAAAAAAAACAAAAAAAAGATTCAATCTAATGCTCTAGATGCCTATTTGTTTTGAAAGGGTTGTGAAAAACTCCATTCATGTTTTACCGAATAAAACATGTCTACAAAAAGCTCTATCTTGAGTTGTGTCAATTTCAAAAACATGTTATGGTTCAGTACTGTAGGATCTAAAAACAAAGAGAAATTATTCTAATATTTGTTCAAGAAAACGACGTCGCGCATATCTTTTAATGTACGAAACTTTCTAAAGCTAATTCGGCCTGATTTACGATCTCGACGGTCATAATTCCAAACACTAGAAATTTGACTTATTCCTTACTCGCATAGTAGGCTATACAGGATGCGCTTCGCCTTGTGCATGTGTAGCATACTTTTGGTTGTTTGTGTTTCAAAGGCAATATCTTGGATACACAAAGAAACAAGTGTAACAAGGACATCATCCTTGAGAACTACAGTTTCAAGCGTCACAAACACCGTGTGTGTAACACCGACACCAGAAAATGAATTTGTACGACGCACTTTTCCGGGTATTTCAAACACAACAACTGCAAGCGTTACAAACATTGTTTTTAAAAAACGAAAACAAAAGAGTGTTTCAGAACCTGAATTCGTACGACGCAGAGTTTCGAGTGGTTCAAGCACGACGACTTCAACAAGTGCTGGAAACAACAACACCGACAGTAACAACAGAATTAAATATGGAATGATACCAGGTGGTTTACGCTCAATCATTCCAGTACTCGGTCAGAACGTTTCGGCTAACTCAAAAAGTCAGGATTTACGTATAGAACACTTGAAAGATATTTATAACGCGTTATTCAATGGATATGATACAAATATCCGACCACGGCTGGATCTTACTGAGACTGTTACCGTGGCAACAAAGTTTGTTCCATTAACCATTATTTCGCTAGACACTGTGAGTCAGATATTTACAGTATTTGGATATTTCCAGTTTGAGTGGGTTGATGAGCTCCTTGCAGTAAGCAGACTGAACCAAACTCTGACAGTGTCGTCACAGAACGTCTGGAAGCCGTCAATACAAATACAGAGGGTAAGAGAACTTATTTAATGGCAAAGAATTTTGTGCTAAAATAGAATATGTTAGCTGTTATGTTTTTAATAAACAGTTGGTGTTGTTATAAAATCTCGTAACTACAGATTGAATCCGTAGTTACGAGATTTTATAACAACATCTACGAAATACTATTTGTTTGTCCGTATTAGCAGTCACGATTAGCAGGATAAAATCGTTCCCTATTAGTAGTTATACATCTACCTTTTACTAGCAATGCACTATCAAAAGGAGAATACAATACAATTTATTGACGGATTAAAAAAAAAACTTTAGGAAAAAGTCACGAGCCTACACTGTTAGTTCATAACTCGGCTCTTTGAGATCATTATCGAAGGAAGCTGGAGATATATGAGGCCGAAAATAAATGTCAAAAACGCTCTATTTCTCTCGCCAATGCTAAATCGTTTTCATAAACGTATACAAGGGCGGATCCAGGATTTTTTTCCAGGGGGGGGGGGGGGGGGGTCAAAGCCCAAATGATAGCTTTTAATAAGAAGTTATATAGTGAAAATTCAATTTTTGGCCAATTCCAGGGGGGATCATGACCCCTTTACCCCACCCCTAGATCCGCCCTTGGTATACATTAACAATAGAAAACAGTCATATACATACGCACAACTGTTTATTGTGCATGTGTACAATTATTGATAAATTAATATCACATACTTATAGAAAAAAATGACAAATACATGTGGGACGACATAAATTTTGTAGGATCATTGAATAAAAAGAAATACCTCTTAATCAAGATAAAATTTTCGGACAGAGTATATCAATACTTCATGTACCTGTTCATCTTTTGTTATAGGCTACCACAAAGAGATCACAAATTGGGAACACGGAACTAGACCTCGTGGCAATCCGGTCGGATGGTGTTGTGAAGTGGGTGCCAGAGGGGATTTACAGGTAGGCTGTTTGAACTTTAACACGAACAGTCGAGATAGTTTTGTAATGCCCCCGTATCGAAAGATAACGGCCATATTGTTTTACTGCTGTCCGCCCGTCCGTCTGTTTGTCTTTCCGAAACCTAACATTTTCTCCGCAAGTATCAGACATAGCCTACAAAGTTCAAATTTGATGTGTAATCTTTCAATGATATCTATCTGTTCCATGCAACATGACATTCCTCAAGGTCATCCTTCAACCCTTATTCACCCTGAATATGGAAACTTAACCTTAAAAGTTAATATTGGCATTTTCTCCACAAGTATTTGTTATACAAAGTTCAAATTTGGTATGTAACCATCTCTTAATGATATCTATCTGTTCCATGCAATATAACCTTCCTTAATGTCATGCATTAACCCTTTTTAACCTTGAACAATTAACAGATATGTGAGTATAAGATATCACGTTTAGTGTAATAAAACTGGATTGTCTATCTGGGTGAAATGCTTGTACAAAATCATAATCTCTCTTAATAAAACATAGTAGGCTAAAGATATGATAAAGCTTCCATTTTCAATACAATGTTTCATGTTTGTATCCATATCTGCATCATTTTGTTACAGTTTCGTATGCGAAGTCAACACACAACATTATCCATTTGACGTCCACACGTGTACGCTGACGTATTTCGTCGAAGATGAAACCACTACTGCAGTCAGCCTGGGGTATTTTGGTACAGTGGATCTCAATGAATACGTCCAAAATGCAGAATGGAGTCTGCTCCGAGCCTACCAGGAAACCAGAGTTGTAGATGGCATGACCTTTATTGACATTCATTTTGTAGTTGAACGTCGAGGTATATTTGACGCGATGACAACTCTTGCACCAGTCTTGATTATGAGTATGTTAAGCACGGTTCCCTTCTTGTTTCCAGTATCCTCAGGTGAGAAGTGCATCATTTCGGTGATGATATTCTTTGGTTACACAATATTCATGACCATCATGATTGATTCACTCCCACACAATTCATTACACATGTCATATCTGGTAATGTATGTATTGTATTTGTTGTTTGTAAGTGTGGTTTTTTGTTTTCTACTCAATCATACAACAAAAACTCACTCTGGACTTTATGTATGGAACTTCTATTGTCCTTTGTAGACGATTGACAAAGATGTCTTTGCAGAGACTTGGTTTTAAAGTCAACATGGACTTACAGAAAACATTTAGACAGATTGATACGTGGATCTTTTTTGTATTTACAAGCTGTAATATGGCAGCAACTGTCGTTTTCCTTGTTTCCATTCTGAATCAATGAACCAGTCGCTTAAAAGACGCTTTTCAAATTGAAGATGGACTTCAAAAGCTATCGAAATGCATTCATTATTTCGTGTAAATTTCTTGTTTCTATTCTATAGAAAACGTAACTTGGACTTACAGTTCTTGATATTTACACAGACAGATTCATTTGCCTGTTTTGAAGGGTTAACCTACATTTCGACGCATTGATTGTTATTTTTTGTTGTACTGTCAAGTTTAAAGTTTGTTGTTGCCATCTAATCCTTTATTTACAGCATAGAATCAAGTTCCGATGGTTTTATTCTGCAATCATAACTAAAAACGCAAAATGATTATTTAAACATTACATCAATACATACACAAAGCCTCCCATTTGTCGAGTGAATGAACAATTGTAAAAACTCTTTTTTATTATTGAAAGCACCATTAAATGTTTTTGTTCGTTTTTGGTTTTTACAAAAGGTCACTTATTACAGAAATCCGATATCCATTGTTAATCTTTTTACCCTCTCGAAAATATTTCTGTATTTTTCATATCCCTATATCTATCAGGCAAGGTTTTTGAAATCAATCAGAAAAAGAAGAAAACATTCTTCAAGCGCGATTTCTTCTTTTCCATCTAAGCTTTCTATTATATGTAATAGAATTGTAATGCTTTGTTTCATATTCATTACACTTATTTTGACGTCTGCAAGACTTTTGAATTTGGATAATGCTATAAATTAATCGATTGGGAAAAAGGTTGATTGAGTATTGATATCATAATTCTAGAAATTTATTGTTTTATGACAAAACATTCTCCCAAAGGAATTATTTAATTTACAATAAAACTATTAGTTTTGGGTGTGTTCGAAATAACATAGATATCGTCGAAGTTCGGAAACAAATATAATATTCTAGTGGATTTTGAGTGGATTACTTCTTTTGGTAATTGTCTGCAAATGGAAATAAAATTTGTTCCCATCGTTTACCGAGACACAACAAATCGTCGCTTTTCAACGAAAACCTCGTAACAACAGCTTAAAACATGCTGCAGTTACGAGGTTTTCGTTGAAAAGCAGCGACATGGTAATGAGCCCAGGACATAGAGCTGTAGAAGGACATTATGACTGCAATTGCGTTTACTTCAACCAGTCGTGTCTGCTTTTATATAATTCGACTGGGCATTTAAACGCTTTATAAAAGGTGAAAATAATTGATGGAAATCAGAATATTTTTTTTTCACAAAAAGATGGATTGTTTCAGAAAAATCAACTGTTTCGGTCTGCAGCGAATTTTATTTCCATTGTTGTATGCCAACAATTACCAACGACGATTTTCTACTTGCTCGTTGCCCAGAAAGTAGTTCTGAAAGTATACAGAAAGTATTGATCCGCTGAACGAAGGATAAGAACGAGAAAGTAACACGAATGAAACAATGTTTATCAGTTGTCTCTGTGCTGTAATAGCACCCATACATTTATTTATAATTGCTGGCGCCGATAAGAGAGTCGATGAGCTGTCCCTGGATGACACGGGTGGTGATATGGAAGCATCAATAATTGTTGGCGGTGTGGACTCACCAGCCGGCTATCCGAGCTTTGTCGGAGACAGCTCACCGGATTTGGAAATCGACGCATTGAAAGCTCTTCTGGACAAGATGTTTGCTTCATATAACAAATTGATACGACCGAAAACTGACTTGGCGGAGCCACTCGTGATCAACACATTTTTTGTTCCCCATGCGATCTTGCAGTTTAATACACAGTCGCAGATTTTCAGTATGATTGGCTTTTTCGTGTTTGAATGGCGAGACGAAGAGCTGGCACAAGCACAAAGTTTTAACGGAACGTTAAAGATATCTCCGGATCAAATTTGGTTGCCTTCCGTAAGAATAGCAAAGGTAATTATTTTTGAACATTTTTAAAGACGTCAAAGACGAGTCTCATTTTGTGAAAATTTACAATGACACAATTATGCGGCAAACGAGATATATCTATTATAAAACTATTATAAAGCATTGATAATCTTATTCAGTTTAGACCTTTCTCATACAGCAATATTTAAGACTGCTGCAAATTAAAAGCATTCGCAGACAACAACATGAAAGATAATTCATTGGAGTTTGATTCCATTTTGGCGATAAATGTACGAGTTAAAAAGGAAAAATGCTGATCATTAGCGTTTCCTTATTTTGCTTATATGTTTTCATATGTCTATTCTAATGGAGAAATCCGAGCCAAGTGTCGTTTATGAAATAGTTAAAGTCAACTTCATTTTGCAGTCTATCGAATGGTCCTCTTACATAGTAAATAAGAAATCTGATTTCATCTGTCTACAGATCATAGTAGAGAAATCAAAACTAGGTCTTGTTTAAATGAATGTTAACATCAAGTTCTTCATCTTTACAGTCTGTTGGGCAGTCCCCTTACATCGGAAACAAGAAATCTGACTTTATCGGTCTGCAGACAAACGGCAGCGTTCAATGGGTACCGGAAGGGACATTTAGGTGAGTGTGCATGTCTCTCATCCTCGAAAATCACATATGTTATGTCCGTCCGTGGGATAAATAAATGAGTTTCCTTCGCATTACTGCTGAGCATGCGTCATTATTTTATTGTTTTAAAATTTTGAGAATGGCGAACCATCCAATATAGGTCTTTACATATCCCCCGGCGAACCATCCAATATAGGTCTTTACATATCAAAATGCAACATATTCCTCGTGAGCGGCGTAATACTTTGGCTTGAAATTTTCAGAATTTTCATAAGAAAATAAAATTATACTCTTACAAATGAAAATAAAATTCACGAGAAAATATCCATGATATGTCTCTCAAGGAGTCATTGCAAATGTGTACCAGTGGTGCAACTTGATTATGTTTTTTTTATAGATTTTGGGCTACCGATGCTAGGTCAAGATTCACATTGATGTGAATGGATTTTTTGGGAGCAGTCATAATGCATTCTTGCTTTTTAGATTTTTTACGAAGTTAGCGTCTTACTTTACCCATTTGATACAAAAGTTGGAATCCTTATATTGCATGAACATTTTCGGAAACATTTGATATTGTAGACATGATAACTATGGAATGTTTTCAAAATGATTATGGCTGCCCTGACATTTCAGATTCGTGTGTGAAGTAAACGTCCAGTTTTATCCGTTTGATACCCAGACATGCGTTCTGACATACTATATCGAGGGCGAAACATTGGAGACGATCGATCTACAATATATCGGGACGGTTGATTTGGGAGAGTACGCGGAGAATGCCGAGTGGGGGATGGTATACGCGGAACAGCACACAGTATACAAGGACAATGTGACGTTTATTGACGTCTACTTCGTGGTCGCGAGGCGAGGAATATTTGAGAGCATGACGGTCCTGGTTCCCCCAATATGTATGTCAATGATTAGTGGTATCCCGTTCCTTATACCTATATCTTACGGTGAAAAGGGAACCATCTCCATTATGATGTTTTTCGGCTACACAATTTTCATGACCGTATTAGTGCATACCCTACCCCACAATTCACTACATGTATCTTTTTTGGTCATTTACACGGTGTATCTTCTATTTGGAAGCATCGTTCTGTCTGTTTATTCAATGCTACAGCATAAAATACATGCTTTAATTCAAGATGAAAAGTTTAAAAGTTTTGGTAGCTTACTTTCAAGCTGTTGCCATAAAACTAAAAATGAACCAGGAACAATCTGGTCATCTTTCTCAACCAAGCTAGACTTGTACATATTTTTGTTTGTATCTGTAATGAACTCAATAAGCACAGCCGTTCTTATATCAATTTTACTAAGTAGTGCAGATGAATAAAGATATAATTCTTTGTACTCATCAGAATTTAAGTAATAAGATGATTTATTCAACCTTATTACGCTAACGTATAGTCCAATTACGAATTTATGGTTAATGCTTACAACAATCACTTAGATAGACAATATTTTACTATAATCCACTGTAATTTTGCATGTAATGGTTCTAATATGTATCTCACACATGCAAGATTTTAACAATTTTTAGATATGCAAAATTGTATCGAAAATTTAGAACGTATTTGATTCGAACTGAGAGAGGAAGGAAAACATATCACGAAGTCGGGTAAAACAAAACATTGGCTACGCTCGAAATTGTAGGACACGTCATCTGTAGTTATGGTACTGATGATTGTATCCGTCAAAATCTTTATGACATTGCTCTTGAAAAAGTTTTTAAAAAGGCCGAATCATTAAAGAGATCGGAAATGCATTTGAATATGTATAATCTATACGGTTAATAAATATTTGTCCATTAAATGCTGATCACGTTCATTATCACAGTTTATTCTAAATAAAGACAGCACCAGACACAACTTTACACCTACATAACCCGCAAAATGACATATAACGTTTGGTGAACATGGTCAGAAGTGCTTAATTTGTGAATTATCCTGACTTAGCCGCTAAGATTCGGCCTTACCGACGGCGTGTATTCCATTGCTGAAGCATTGTCTAGAGGCACGATTTAATTAACACTCCCAGTCATTTAATGATATAATGCAATAAGCAATCATAATTTCGCTATTTGGCTTGATACCAACACACAAAAGCCACCAAAAAGACGTGCAAGATTGTTTAATTTTCGCACCTTATTTTGCTCCCTGGCGTCTTTGATAACACAGGAGCTCAGTTAATGATATTTACTCACGTCTTTAAACAAGTAGCACTCAGGTTGGACGTGCACTAAACAGTTTGTACAATTAAAAACTTCAGATGTAAATATGTGTGTGTGTGTGACCAAGTCTTGAATTGAAAGTTTGTGTTAGTAAATGAGCCAGGACCTGGAAAAGGTCCCTTAAGGCTTTTAAGCCCAACATGGTTCCAGATCAGCCTGCGTATACACGCAGTCTGATCAGGAACCATATTGTTCTCCAATAGCTTCTTCGTGGCCTGTAGCTATCGTGAAACAGCAGCAGGGATGTCTGCAAGTCTTCACTTAGCCACAGCCTGGTCTTGGAACATGGCTGTCATAAATGCAATAAGGGACGTTTTTCCAGATCCTGGCTCAAATGTAATTCTACGGCTTGGGACTAACCTGCCTGGAATGTATATCGTTATTTTACCCTTACCATAGTCTTATTCAAAGTCATCGACTTTCCCTGTAAAATAATCATCCCAAGAAATCAAAAACGCCCTCTGTAACATTTCCCGTAGATAACTCCCTGACGGACGCAGACACTTCTGATGCACCAAATCTGAACCTTATACTAAATAGCCTTGCTTCTATTGGCACCGACCTATCAGTGATTGGAACCACTATTTTACCAAGTTTTATGCATCTTGAATCATCAACGACTCTCGGTGTCTCGTCGTTACTATCAACAGCGTATAGACGTACACAGATATCTGATTGGTCATCTCTAACTGGCATACTTGTTGGCATTTCTACATAGTGATCTTCAGGGACTATCTCGCCATGGTGAATCAGGGGTTTAAATGCATGAACTCTGGCTACACCGTCAGGATACAATATCTTTTCGGTATTGTGGTATGTGTCATCGAAATCAAGAATTTCCCTCTTTCCGTATGTGTATCTGACAACTCTTTCCTCGATAATTTCGGTGTTGTAGCCCAAAGCAACAGCACCTCTGATGACTACGAGTCCTGCTTCGTTTGGGACGATCAATTTTGTCTCCGGGCATGCCTGTCGGATGCAGTTTTGTATCATCTCGGATTCGCCGAAACCGCCGACCAGTAGGATAACTTTCGACGCCTTTACGTCTGGATTTTCTAAAGTATTCGATAGTACGCAGGAAATACCTTCAGTGACATGGTTGAATAATTTGGTGCGACAGTAATCTGCGGATAACCGTACTTTATTACCAGCAGCGATTTTGACATCATTTGCGTGACCGAGAGATCGGACTGTGTCAATCATTGTGGATCCTGTCATATCGAGATGGACATCAACAAACGTGTTTGGAGGTTGAAATGTTAGAGGTCTGTCGTTTCCAGGCGTTATTTTCCTTTTATTTATTTCAAACTGCCTCATAAAGTCAATATAATCTCCATAACACCTTCTTTTGAATTCAGACCACGTTTTTTCTCCGAACAATTCTGCCATGGTGTTTTCAAATGCCAGGTCGACGCTTGTACCGCCGAGAGCTTCTCCTTTAACGGCTGTTATTTCTTTTAGGCGACCACCAGAAGAAATCTCGTGACAGCAAATATCAACTGTACCACCTGAAGTAACCAGTATATCATGTATTAACCATTTCAGGAAGGAACAAATGAATATATAGATCTAGTTATTTTGATAAGAAATTTAGCAAACAAATAATAGACATGAAAGAAAAAGAAATTATAGACTCTATATACAATGTAGACTTGTTCCGCAAATCCGAGTAATCGCTGTATTCAATAAACGATATTTATGAACTAGTACATTTGCACGCAATCTCAGTGCGTTTTTTTCTAATGCTTAAGATATTCAAACGCATAAGTATTAACAATCAAATATTACAAGAATAACCTGACAATCCTGTGTGAATGAACTAGCAGATCTTTTGCCATTTTCTTATTTTCAGAATATCTATATACTTCTTACCTCCACAGTCTACGACGATGTACCTGTCCCCAACACCCAGGGGCACCATGTCACCGTCGTCAGAACGTCCTAGTCTGAGTTCACGACAAAATACAGAAGCTGCCTCGGGCTCCAGAACTATAGACAAGTTCCTGTTGTCTATACCAGCCTAGAATAAAGAAGAAAATACAAAAAAACTTTATAGATATCATAACTATTTATTTTAACAATCAAGCAGTTCAAAACAAGGTATACATATCGTCGATTTTCTTCAAATTCATAAAACTGTAGAAGTTTTAAAAGAAAAAAGGCGATATACTCGTTTGCCATCGGTTCAAATCATTTTAAATTACATTTATCCCTCTCCCGATGTAATTCCTGGAAACTATGTTAAATAGTGTCAATCCTTAGCCAATTTAAAGTTGAAAAGTCAAAGATATATCTACGCTTGCTTGTTCAAACTCAAAAGCTCTTCATCGCAAGGCTGACGCTGTACCTTTCGACGATGGGCATCCCATTAATTTATATATCTAAGCATAAATTGATTGTAATCAAAACTTGATAGATCTACTAAGCACGTCAAAGCAAGGTATCGTTTGGGAAAGTGCTCAAAGAAATACCAAACCTACATTAACTGCAGTTTCTCTCATGAATTTCTTGGCTCTTTCGCTCCATATTGCCGGCACGGTTAGAGACCAATGTATGTCCGACGCATTCACCGATTTTGATGACTTGGTGTTGGTTGATTCAAGTAGGTCATCTTTCAAATAACGTATGGCAAGTTCGAACACTTTTAGTGCTTTTAAGCGTTTACCAGAGGCATCTGCAAGGCTCGTTTGTCTTCCGATTATCTGTAAAAAAGTATACGTGTCCCGTGACGCGAGTAAGGACTCTTTGAGAAGTCCATAAAATCAGTATGTGAGAGACAGATCGAACCCAGTTGAAGTCAACAAGATAAACAATATTTTAGCCTATTTCGAAAATGTTCTACTCTTTCTAGAACGAGCCTAATTTCAATATTTTCGTTACATAGTGCATAATTATTGTAAATATTGTAAACATGTTTGTTTGTAATACCTTATTTTAAGCTGTTGTTTATTTTTGAAAGTATACAAAATAGGTGTAGCTCACGATAAATGATCTGGCAGGGCATCTCTAGCCAATAGCTAGATATGCTCTGTCGGGTCATTTATCATGAGCTATTCTTGCCTTTTGTTTATAAAGCATCATCTTGAATCGTTGGAAGAAGTAATACTCTGCATGTGTTCCATCTTCAATCAACGTCGCGTATTCGTCTTCAGCTTCGTATCCGAATGCAACAAGCGATTTTCCGTCAGGGCTTATCAGTACACTAGTCGGGGCTTTCGGGGATATGTTTTGACCACTGTTCCAGTTTTTCACTATGATTTTCGGGTCATCCTTGGTAAAATCATGTCTAAAAATGTACGCCCAGCCCGAAAATGTGGTACCGAAATCGATCGCGGCTTCTACAATATGCTTTTCTTTTGACATGGTGTATGCGTGTCTGTGTCCTTGGGCAGATATCTTCGGAGCACTGTAAGTAAATACAATACCACCACCTCCAACAACAACAATGGCAACAATAACATCTATATATGTATGTAAAAACTGGTTCGGGCGAACATAATACAGTTGTCGCCACATCGTATGGCACAATGTTTATGTTTTGTTCAAATGTAATTGAACGTTAAAGAAAACATAAACACGTGCCATACGATGTGGAGACAACTTTTTTTTTTTGTAATAGAGAGATGTATTTGTTGTACAAAATAAACAACTTGTGACCCGTCTAACAAAAGGAGGTCGACTATAATTCAGTCATTATATCATAACACTTGTTTACAAATTTTACCCATATAAACAAGTGAAAATCCTCCTTAATTTTCTGTACAATTTTGCATGTGTTGGTTGTTATCTTGCAAGTGTTAGACACCTGTAAGATTCTAACCATCGCGAGCAAAAATACAGTAGTTTAGAGTTTGATATTATTGTTCAGAAATATAAAGTATGTAAACATGTGCCATAATACCATGGATGGACTAAACCTAGAAATTGTGCTCGAATAGACTAATGTGATCTATAATCAGTTAAGTTTCTGTCATCGAAGTCCAAAAAGCAAAACTCGAGAGAAAGTAAGCTAGGAAAGCCAGGAATCCACCATTTTAATGAGATTCGCGTGACGTTGGAATTTTTCATTCAATATCAATTACACTCGTTACGTATACGCACCTATTCGGGCCAGGTCGTAAACATTCGGCGGTGGAACTATACACCACCGAATGTTTACGAGGTCGCCCGAATAATTCTGACGTCGCATGAATCTCATTAGAGTGACATTTCACAATTAATTTTACACAAATTTTCCTTTTATTATATCTGAAAGATAAAGAAAGAAAGAGCATGTTTTCTTATGAAAATTCTGAAAATTTCAAGTCAAAATATTGAACCGTTTATCTATTTTTGTGCTAAAATTAAACAAATTGTTGTGGACAACAGTTCAGATTTATATAGAATTGGTCATTTCTGTCTCAACTTTAAAGGCTTATTTTACGCTATTAAATAACAACTTCAATAAACAGATAACATTTCTACGCATTAGAATAAACAATCTTTGCATCAAGACATACTTTTAAAAATGAAATAAATGTGAAATGTCACTTTAAGGATTGACCACCTGAATGAATGTTTCGACCAATAATTTTAACCATTTGTCATCAAGAATATTTATTTTGTCAAAATGAAATACCTTTGAATTGGGTCCAGTCCAAAATGTGAAGTAATTACCTTAGTTCCTACATGTAATTATTGCAAACCTTTTGTGTCTGATTTTCATAAAATTGTCCTAGTTTCGTTTTCTGACAATCTACTTTCGGTTTGATAATATGCACGTATGATAAAGATAATCAATGTATGAGGTCACGAAAATTATCAATAAACACCGATAAACACCGTGAATAATCACGTGATCCAACCGTTTCAGAAAATCTTTGATAATTTTGTTAATACGGGACCGATTTGAACTCGGTTTAGAACAGAGAAGGTTGATAGATGTCACGCATAAGATGTACGTGGCGTATTTTTTTAAAAATAAGCTGATAAAAAAGTTATTGAAGATCAACCAACATTTTTGTTGATTTTCAATAACTTTTCTATCGGTCGAATTTTTTTTCTCAAAAATCCACCACGTCCTATTTATTTTGGGCATTTTTCCACCTTCTCTGCTTCAAACCAAAATTCAAATTGGTCAAGTATCAATAAAAAAATATTGATGATTTTCTGAAATTCGGGGTCACGTGATTAACCAACGTGATAAAGATAACAAGTGTTATCTACTTTAGTCACTATCTTTTCTAATCCGAGTCTTCTCTGATGTAAATACGCTCTTTGATATTTTGATTTTTCGCTATTTAGCGAAAAATCAAAATATCAAAGAGCGTATTTACATCAGAGAAGACTCGGATTATATCTTTTCCTGTCGCATAATGAATATGAACATTATCTTTTTCGGTTTCTGTTTTATCGACAGTGGCAGCTTACAAATAGGGATCGATTTTATGATTTTATCGACTAAATCGTGACGTGATTTCGGACAAACAATAGCATTAAATTTTAGTTGGTGTAATTGTACAACCTCAGAACTACAGCTTGGTTGAAGCTGTAGTAACGAGATTGTATCAACACACCGACGATATATCTACCTCTGCATGTAAAAATAGTCTATTTAGCACACAATATACCCATTTTTCCTAACCTTAATAGTTAGTTTTTTGTAAAGAGGTTAAATACTATTTATAAAGATATTTAACTCTGCATGATATCTCTATAATTAAAGGATTAGTTATCTCCTGTTTCTATTACTGACGTCAAACAAGATGTTGTTTGGAAAAGAGTGAAAGAATATTTAGAAAGGTAATTAGCCCTGCCCCAAACAAGGCCGGAGTTTTCGCGTCCTGAATGAAATAGACGTGGAAACATATTGTGACAAGAGAAAAAATGTCGATAATCAGCATTTTGTCCTTTTGTCTCAGTTTTCTGTTATCGCTGCTGGGGAGTCAAAACCTCGTAACTACAGCTTGAATAAGCTGGAGTTACGAGGTATTGACTCCCCACCGACGTTATATTATACACATATCTCGTCTTTGTTATCATTAAGTTTTTCTTTTTCGAATAGTCCAATATTTCGTCGTTTGGGGAAGGTAAATAACTCTGCAAAAATAATCTAAAAATTAAGATCGAGTTACCTTTCTTCCCTGTTGTGCAGCCTTGATCCGTAATTTCAATCGAGTCTTGACATATTCCAAGCAAGAGATAAGATGGGTTAAAGTTTTTTCTGAATTTGTTATTTCAAATTGAAACCCTACGTTTAGGGTTCTCATTTGTATCGCCTCGACCAGATCGAGTGATTACGCACTCGATCACAAATTCAAACAGTGAAGGGCATAATCATCTAAATGACTTGACTATGAGTTAATGTTGTAACATGATTTTGAAGGTAAATGAAAATTTGAATCAGACTTTTATTTGTTGTGGCATTGACACAAAGATTGGATATTGAGATATCATAGAAACCAGGAGAAAATGTTATTTGGTCGCCAATAACTTTTGATCAATATTTCTCACCTCCAGCATATCGGTGTTGTTCAACAAAAACCTCGTAACTGCAGCTTGCTTCAAGCTGCAGTTACGAGGTTTTTGTTGAAAAGCATCGATATCCCTGGCATATGTCTGCATTTTCTGTTTCAAACTAGACATCGATTTGTCAGTTTGGGTACATTTGGAAAGATTATAAAATTGAAGATGAAAAATACACGATTTATGTACACTATATACGTAGTGCAGAATATTGAGGCAAAAAAGAAAATCCTGTTCATTCTCGGCATTTTCTTCTTTTGCATGAATATTTTCCACCCTGTTCTACCGGGAACGTCAAAATTAGGGCTCCGTTAACGATCTTGCGATCATGTTGTTGTGAAAACAGTGTAACAAGACATTTGATTGCACGAAAAATCGGATTAGGCCAATCAAGTTTTTTGTTACAAGTAATTTGGCAAAAAATAATAGTAAGCTCGTAAGTAAATCGGGCCCTAGGTCTTGTTGGAAAAGAGTCAAAGAACAGACATTTAATCCACACGACACGTGCGATGCCGCTTCAACTCTTCCCCAGACAGCCAACATTATATAAAAAAAATGCAGAGCTCCAATTTGAAAGCCGAATAAAAACGACAAAATAAATGTGATAAAAATAGATCTGTATACAAAATAGCATAGAAAATATTGAGACAAAAGGAGAAACTGCTGGTTATCAGCAGTTTCTTCTTTTGTC